>JZLH01S0137834.1:6267-25312 GCA_001188425.1 Eucidaris tribuloides
TTAAAAAAATTGTAGGCTAACATAATAAATGCCATACGCTCCAAGTGTCCTTTGAATAAGGTCTAGAAAATAAGCCTTGAAAAAAACTGTATTTTCAAAATGAATTATTTAGTGCTTGCAAATACAGGTGAAATCGTAAGTTGACCAGATTCACGACTGCGACATTTCCCTGCCCATAGACTTACTGTGTGGTGAGATCTATGACTATTGTTACTCACGCCCAGAGTATAATTTATTGTTTTATTGGTATTCATATCTTGCGTAGTGGCAGCATATAATTCTCCTAATTTTTTATATTCTAGGTGTTTATTTGTCCATTATGAAACACTAACTATTTTGAGTATCAGATTTGCAAAGTTTTTGACAATTTGATATATTTCTAAATTTGAAGCTCAACAATGTAGTCCTAATACTAGTTAGGATGTTGTAATTTCAGACAATATTACTTTTGTAATAATGGGTTTTACCTCATAATGCGACTGTTATCAAGAAGGTTGGTTGGTGTATATGGCTTAGTCATTGATAATAACTTTTCTGGGATGAGCAGATTCAATAATGAAAGGAAGCCTGACCATTCAACAAAATACATCAGACATTAGGCGCATAAGTATTAGAGTACAAGATTTTATTTCCAACACATTTGTAATTAATTACAAGGGCGGTCACTGAAGACTAGATATCGTCTGCACAGAGCGTCAACTCTGCCCTATTATGCGACTTTCATCATTGCAGCTCCAGCTACCGCGCAATACAAGAATTAACGACAATGTTTGCAATTAAATTTTTAAACTTAGCTTGTTACCAAGAACACAGCCGTCAGATGCGGAACAAGGCGAGCCGCGGGTTCTATCCCATCTCCTTGGTGATGACTACAACATCTGATTAAGATTAGTAGCATACGCAGCGCACTCCAGTATATTCCAACTCCACAGTCGTGCTTATACTTCGTCTGTATCTACTGAGCAGGGTAGAGATTCCGTCAAAGAGAGGTTGTACACTTGTCAAAAATGCATTCTCTATGAAAATAACAACGTGTTCTGTCGTCTGTCAATTTTCCGAGGCGCTAGTAGAATTTTTTTCCACTTTCCAAAGTTTCAGCATGTAAGACTTTAGGGGGAAATTTCAGTTTGCCCAGATTTATAGTAAAATGAATATTTTCTAATATTTGATTAGACTCTTATAAAAGCCTAAATATAACTGAAAAAAACTAACAAGCTCATATCTTATTTGATGCAAAAACAAATCATAATGTTTTAAGAAGCATGATGACAATATATTTGATTATAAACAATACCAGCTAAGCATGATGCTGTTCTTTAAAAATATTGCATTTTTAACTAGTCAATGTGATTATGAATAAGTCTTGATCTCATTGTCAAACTATTAAAAACTCAATAACATAACTACAATAATAAGTAACTCATAAATAAGAAAATAATAATAATAATAAATAGGGGAGAGCGGGGCCTAGTTGCTAACGATTTTCGGATTTTGCCTCTCAAGAATTATAAATTGATTAATTAAATTTTAAACTATACTAGTATGAAGGGTGTTTATCTGGCTACTAAATGGGGGTAAAAAAACACATTTCAGATTTCATATTACATTTTTTAGTATTCTATATAGTTTAACAATGGAAAGAAATCAGTGTCAGTGTGCCTAACTAACACCGCAACCGAACGCCCGGGGTAGTGCGCATGGGGTGGGGTAAGTTGGTTACAATAGTTTTTATGTATGGTACTGTAATCATTTACCGACAAAAATCTACCATAATATTCATCGCCAAGTGAAACAGATGAATACGCCATCATTTATTTCTTAGTCAATAAACATTCACACTTACTAACTACATACATACTACTCAACAGCACACACACACACACACACACACACACATCACACACATCACGCGCGCGCACATGCACATGCATAGCAACATACATGTACAGCATGCACTCACGACTGACACATGATTTTTAGAATTAAATTACATTTTCTATTTTCCTACAGTCTGATAGATTTCAACAAACATTAGGAAATATAGAGAATTAGACTTTTATGGATTTTGAATTTTTAATAAATTTGCATAGGGTCTAAGTTTGCCAATTATTCGTTATGGCTTCACAATATGTCTGGCTGCTTTGTATTTTGTACTTGAGCCCTGCTTGTACTGGTCTTGTGTCTTAGATTTGGATCAAGTACATGTATTCAACATTGTGTATCATTTATTTGGAAAAAAAACTGGAAGTAATGGCTTTGCGTTTAATGGCAATTTATGTGAAATGACACAATTCATACACGTAACTGCATAATTCTGTATTGGGGGTTAGTTGGCACACATAACGCACATGAATCTCTGTATGGGGAGTTAGTTGGCACACCTGCCAAAATGTGTGCCACTAAGACCCAATGCTCAAGAGTGCCCAACGTAATTGGGGACCCCGAGCGCATTTTTGGGAATTGATAATACCCTGATGGTCAAACTAAGGCAAACAGACCAAATTATGACTAGCCTTATTTTATAGATAATATGGCAAGCCTAATTATAAATAGCAATACTCAATTTTTATTGGGTAGCCTTCTAGTAAAAATAATCAAAATTTCGAGAATCAGAAAATTACTCGGGAGAATGCGAAAATCAAACAAGGAGGAGATGAGAAGTTCGTAATAGTAAAGTTTAGTAGAGATCTGGGGGAGTGGGTAAGTATTAAAAGGTGAGTAAGAAGGAAAATAATTTATCACTCTAGCACAAAATCATATCAATTCTAATTGCTCTAAAGTTTATATGGTGGAGAGGTGTTTTGCAATTGCCTACCACCTGAGTGTATATTTGAAGAAAAATATTTAAGCTGTAGAGAGAAATTTACAATGTTTCCAACTTACTCCATCCGCGGCCAACTAGCCCCGCTCATCACTCTACTCATAATAATAAATAATCATAAATCATAATCATGAAATAATCATAATAATATAATAATGATGATAAATGAATAATAATAATAAAAAATAATAATGAATAATAAAATATAATAATAATAACATTGAGAATAACAATAATAAAAATAAAACAGACAAAAAACAAAACCAGTCCCTCATTACAGCTTAAATCAATCGATCAAGAGAATTATGAACCTACCTGTTCTCAGTAGGCCTAGTGTTTGTTTGTTTTTGTTTGTTTGTATTTCACATGTATATGAATGTTACCACTGTGTAATTGCTTATTGTTGGGTTTTACAAGTTTTAGAAGGATAATCCAGAAAACAAGATAATATGTGATGGCCATTAGTTCAAATATCACTTATTGTTTAAAGTAAATTCCACTATACTGAGGTCGAGGTTAATGAAGGCAAATTCTAAATCACAAAGCGAGAAAAAATAGATTTCCTTCACACTGTCACAGTCATTAAAGTTCTTGACCTTTAGGGCATACAAGTGGCGACCGAGCAATGAACTATCGTCACGTTCCCATTAGATAATGCGTCACTCGAAAACGCGTATTCCATTAAACAGTGTTCAAAGCGCGATCGATACGGAAAGCCCGCTCCTAGTAAATGCTTGCCTTGCCCATTTATGAATATCAAGTCGTTTCTGGAATCGCGTTTGAACTGTCCGTTCAAATTACGTTGACGGAGAGTTTAGTGCGCCACTGTATGATTCTCTCAAGAGAATCTCCCCTCTCAACCCCATCCGCCACACTCCCTCCTCAACCAGGCGTCACTATTTACAGCATCATCCCATCAATTACTGGACAAATTAAGCACATCACAGAGGACTATCGCTGAGACCATTGGTGGCTGGTCTATCACTTGTGGTTCGAAAATAGGGTCCTGATTCATGTCTGCTCCCAACACATGTAAGAGGCTGTGTCTGATCAGAAAATTTATTACGTCAATTGTGTCAGCTCCAACACAAAGTTTCACTAAATACATCGACAACACCAAAAGAATATCATATACTCCCCATACATTAGATGTATTGCAGTACTAAATATGGAGTTTTCAATTTCCCGAAACTTATATGCAGGATTTTTTCTAACCGACTTTGCAAATGTATTATCAAGGAGAACAGAAATTTCATACAAAATGAAAACTCCTTACATAAAGTTTTTTAAGCTTGAAATGTTACATTACAAGACTATTTTTGGAATGTAATGAAACAAAAACAATAATGAAATGTCCCAGTGAATGTGGAAGCGCGCTGTATGTTTACCTGATTTATTCAAATGTTTGTCCTGTTCAGAGTATACTTTCCTTGAAAATACCAATGTGATCAATTAAATTTGTGGAGAAGAACCATACATATCACCATACCCATCCACAGACACTTGATATTAAAAATAAACAATGTGAGTTATGGTTCAGAGCCCATTCTGACCGCAGTGAGGGAACATTTGCACATTGTTGGCACGTAGCTCATTGACAATTTACAGCTGGAGGTGAGATGGCTCACGGCTTAAGGTTATTTATGTCGCACTTGTTTAAACTTTAATTTTCTTAGACCCAACTGATATCATCATAGGTGTTGGATGTTCAAGAGAGATTGCTGGGGAAGGGGCTAAAGAGATACAGTGTCAGCATGACAAAGCGCATGATACAAGAGTTCATAAGTGAGCAACTCAGACAAGACACTCCACCCAACGAATCCTAGCCCACCCACTCCCTGCTATGAGTGTCATCACTAT
This sequence comes from Eucidaris tribuloides, assembly GCA_001188425.1. Lineage (NCBI taxonomy): Eukaryota > Metazoa > Echinodermata > Echinoidea > Cidaroida > Cidaridae > Eucidaris > Eucidaris tribuloides. Next base: position 10,949 of record JZLH01S0137834.1, read on the forward strand.
GTTCATCGCTGGAAAGAGCGTCTCAGGTACACGTACTGTCGAGTAGATGTATATTCTCAAGAAGGAATGAGGTATAAATCTTGTCCATTTTTATTTACATCATTTATGTTTACGCAGCTGGTATGAATAATCATTGGTTCTGTAGGAACTCAGTGACGTCTGCACATCGAATTAAAAAGTATGGAACTGATTGTCTTCTCAACAGACTGCAGTGGGCTGATAGCACCCAGAAATGACATTTCAGGAAAGTAAGGAAAATATTCCAAGTTAGGCACAGTACAGTCGTAATGATTGATTTAACTCTTATACGTGCCAGAGGATTTTAACACTCTAAATGGATTTAATGTGTATTATGTGGTGCAGATATGACAACTTCGGCACTTAAGAGTTAAACCAGCATATAGTCATCAGTTATCATATTAACACTCCATCACCACCAACATCCATCAATCATCACCAATCATCATCAATCAACGATCACTATCAAGCATCGAGCAATCCACCATTCATCATCCACCAGCACGCATATATCATCCAAAATAAATCACTTTTGTCATCCCATCACCCACAACATCATGCATGCATCATCATCATCATCATCATCATCATCATGCACCTTACCAGGTACTCGACCATCATTATCAGCCAACAAAGCTCAACTTCATCAATTTATCCTCCATCATCATGCCTTTTCGAACATGTTTTAAGTTTCTGTCTGTAAAACAGCAGTAACATTACCCCGTAACAGGTAGTTGGAGGGATTGCAAAACAAATTAGGTGTAATTGATTCAATCATGTCCAGCATTATGTATATAATCAATGAGTTCCACCCCAAACCAATGACAAATGAAGCAAGGCAACTGCTGTAATCCACAATGACCAACTGACCACACCAGGGACTGAACCACACAAACGACCATGGTCATCTCAGCAGACCAGCCTAAACTAACATGTTGACAGGTACAGTACATGGTACATTTGACCATGACTGGATCAATGTTCTACAGTGATTTATGTTTTTCGCGATCATTGTAAAGGAACTTTGCTGCAGGAAAAGGCGATTGGTGAGATTTTCTGAATGTCGCAGGCTGGAATTATAAGTAATGGAACTGGAAAGAGCTACTTTCTATGGCAGGTACATTGAATTGCAATCTCACTTTCCCTGATCGGATGTAGCGTGGTAAGCTTTAGATTATTGATATTTGCTTAAACTTAACGTACAGGTGTATATAGATACTACAAAAACCATGTACTGTTGGGTCCTCATGATTATATAATGTACAATCATTTGTCGACTCTTGCAGCCCTCGGGGTATTAGGTGGTTTTGGTATCTTGGCCCCGGGCTATCTATCGCCCAGACATTTCCAATGAGGGGGGTATCAAATTTGTCCAATGTAACAAATGAAATAAAAAAGATAAACTAGTAGGAGATGTGACTCTTAATTCAAGATCCTTACACAGTAAGCGGTGCACAATTTTTTGTGCGGGGTTAAGGGTTCTATTCGGCAAAGTATACAACCTCTGTATGTTGTATAAGATTCACACGAGACTTGAGTATGATGTCATGAGACATTATATGTGCTCAAGTCAAGGAACACAGTCACATTCTAAAACACCGAGCAAACACAGCTCATGGGTGTCATACTATAAGGTTCTTTGAACATAATAACTATGATACATAAGGATGGCATGGAATAAGAAGGTTAAACTCATGACGGCCTTATGGTTAAACTGACTTCCTGTGTAACCTGGGTACACAAATAGAAAAGAATTCTAGCCAGAATATGGATGGTAGGAACATCATATTAGGGTAATAATCCCCTCTATCACGTTCATTCACAGTGCCATGGGTAATGGTCACGCCACAGTCCTCTTGTGAATTTTCTAGAATTTAAAATCATGTTGTTTTCGTTGTTTTAAATAAATGACATATTCTCTTTTCGACAAAATTTGAATTTAATAAATATATCTTCAAAATGTAGAAAAAAAATATACACAAATTTTCAGATGATGTAAAGGTAAACTTCATAAAAGTGTTTTATATATACGCTTTACAATAAATGACATTCACGTGTTTCAGAAATTTTGCATTTTCAATTTTCTCTATAATATAATATTTACAGAAATGTTTCAGATATCAGTAAACTTCTTTCCATATTGGTCAATCATATGCAAATGATCACAAAATTGGTTAAGTGGCAAATGCAGATTTTGAAGTAGCTGGTAAGCATTTTCAGTTTCCAATACTAACAGCAAAGTGCCTCAAAGACAGTAGGGGCTACTAAAATAATCAAACTGGCTAGTTTTCAAGGTGGTAAAAGTGATACAAATAGACATGTCAGTTACAACTTACAAGTAGGACCCGTATTTCCGACCGTTTTTTTTTTTGGGGGGGGGGGGGGCGGGCACTGCCATCTACAAGGTGTACACGACATTCGCGCGTATGGACTATTCAAAATGAACGCGCTAACACGTAATTATCTGTCGATCTGCAGAATATCGCCTAAACAAATATACAAGTCTGAAAAGCCCTTTTAAAGTTAACGTTGCTGCTGAATACCTAAACAAGTAGTCAACGTCTGAAAAGATTACGCTTTAAAAGTAAAGCACTCTGTTAAAAGAACACTGCTTCTTTCCTGATTTGGGCAATTTTGATACCCTCTTTACAATGTAACATGCGTTCACCGCCCGACCGGTGAAAAACAACGCCTTTTTAGCGCATTTTTTCCACATGACTTGCATTGGTGTACAATCTCTTGTAATAGGCAGTATGCCAACCACCCCAGCCTTATCCGACCACTATTTCCAATATTTTGTTTCAGGTATTTTCAGATTCAAAAGATGAGTGCAAATATGACAGCTCTCTTGTTCATTTGTCAACTGAAGCACATTTTAACAGCCTGTGTGTACTACTGTCTGTAGCTTTCAAAAGGAATCAAGAAGTTGTACATCTTCAACAGACCAAAGATGGACATCTGGAGTCAACATAAAAACACACCTACTACGTATTGTAGTCCACAATATAGATCACATACACCCAACTGTACTAATAATGGGGGATTTTTTTGTGAGTGCCTTATCCATGCATCAGTGACCTTTTTTGATCCAGAGCCTATAGTAACCTATGTACAAAAACATTTCCATTGGCGGTATAGACTTGGGAGTTGGGAGTAAAGGCTTACCTGGTGGGCAAACACATCCTGATGATCTCGCTGATCGCTTCTTGACTTCTTCTTTTATTGTTGTTTGATTTGAAACTGAATCCATCTGTAAGCAAAGGACAAAAAAACAGCATTTTGTTTTTAAAGTGTATTCAATAAAATGTGTGGGATTCTTATTGTTACTTATACTTTAAACTTTAAGCTCCGCTCTTGTGGCAGAATTAAATATTGCCCTCTTCTGACTAAAATTTTACAAATAGGTTAAAGGGGCACCAATATAAATCAGTTCATAGTTAGCGAATGCCACAGATGATCCCACAATACCATCTTTTGGGATTTAGTGAGGCATGTAAGAGCACAGTGATGGTCTGCTTTAAATTGCTTTTGTTACATTCTGTTGGGAATGCCTTCATCTGCAAATACAGAATCAGCATCAGCCAAATATGGAAGAAAAGTCAGATGGATACATGTATTCCTGTTAATCTTCTTCTTTGGGGTTGAGACAAATCTAAATAGACCCTACTGTATATTTGACCAAAAATATCCAGTAATCTACTGAATGTGTCTCTTGTTTTGACAATGCTCATCCAAAGAAGTTAGACCCATGCATCACAATAATCGGTTAGAAACGTTAGCTGCATGCAGCGAGGGCAGGCCGTATTTAGGCATATCCCAGCCAGAGTTACGGGGCTCCTTTCACCCAGGCACCGGTCCACTTACCAGCGGAGCTGTGTGCTGTATTGGTAAAACGAAGTAGATTACTCGCAACTAGATCCCAACATGGGGATCAACTAATCATACTCACTTTTGTTTTGGGGTCCATAATATTCTGTGTCATTTTCAGAGCAACAAATTCTGTCCGAAGTTCTGCTACCTGGCGATTAACGTGTACCAAATTAACGGCCAGAACCAGGCACAACGCTGACAGAGAAATCCCCCACAACACAGAAAATATTGTCCCACAAGAGAATTTCGATGGCATGTTGCTACTGATTGTTTCACTTTTCGCCATAAAGTTATCAGTATTTCCGTGGTTTGACATCTTTCCAACGTCTTGCGATGCACTCACATCCATATCAGATCTCGTAAGTTCCATAAATGATATTTCCTACTTGGTATTGGTAGAATGACACAAGTTAACCAACACAAAAGAGTCCGCGACTAACACTAGTTATGCACGTTGAGTGTACTTACTTGGCCGATTCGGTGCACACCGCGGTGATACAGCTCAACACTAACTGTACTAACCACATTATAACATGTGTGCATGCATTGTACCACCACCAGGGGCCAGGAAACTTTTTTACACACACACACACACACACGTGGGACAGGCCTTCTTGTTTGTGATGCATTATTCATTACAGCGCACCGTAAGCTCCGCCTCTTTGGATATTATAAATATTATTCCGCACATCGAAAAATGCGTGGTGTAGAAATCAAACTCAATAAACGGTACCTTGTATATCATTCACCGTTGATATTTATATTGTATTGAAAATAATTAAAAACAATGCAATTTTTACACATTAAAAGCCACAAGAAGGCTTCCCGATGGGAGCTATTTGTTTTTGCAGCAGAAGAAAAACTAAACGTCAGAGCAACCTACTGAATATTCATATCTACTTTCAACCAGTCGTCAAATCGCATGTGGCGTGTCTTATGGCAGAGATGTCACGACAGCTGAAAGTTATCCCCATGCCCGCAAACTGGTTCCAAAAACAAACAATAAATATGTCCTTGAATTTGTTTATCTATACATTTATGGTTGCCAGGGTTTCCTGCTAGCATAGATCTCAGAAATCATAACTGAAGGCTCTTTAGAAGCGTTATTTGATTGCTGCGCTAGACTGAAACAAGCTCAGAAAATTGTATTTCGCGTGACTCTTCGAATTTTTTCGTTTCTTCCCAATATAATAGCAATACAAAGTGTCATAAAGATACAATAATACGTAATAGTTAAAGCCACAGGCTAACAATGACCACAGTTCTAAAAAAAATGTTAGCTCAATAATCGTCTATGCTCTAAGTGTCTTTGATAAGGTCTAAAAACAAAGTCCTGAACAAAAATTGTATCTCAAAATGATGATTTAGTGCTTTAAAAAAGTGGAAATCTAGTATCTGTATTCTATAGGGTGTTTATTTGTCCATTTTAAACACTTCTATGTAGCTCAGATATCACAGTTTGACTTTTTTAAATTGGAGATCCACAGTGTTAGCCTATTACAGTAAATCGCAGACAATTTATCGAGGGAAAATCTGAAAAGACGATAATCAATTTATGAATTATTCCAAAAAAATGAGTGAAAAAGGAGTCACTTTAATTTGTTCTAAAGTGACCGAGCAATTTATGTCACCAGTGGACGGGAAAATGAATGGATACTGGTAGTAGTAACTGGAAGAGAATTGATTAAATAAATCGTAGGACATGCAAAGAGTTGTCTAGAAGTCTCCAACTTTTTTGAAAATGAAAAAAGCGTGATGTAAACAGTCAAAATTTCACATAATGTTAGCTCTCCATTTTATCTCACCCCGCTTAGACACAAGGTGGGGTACTATTCGTACTAGAGTGCAATATTGCCCTTTTAGACTTTATCTGATGGGGATCCGTAATTACTTTGTCGTCAAAAGGGGATATGAATTTCGAAATGGATTCATATTGGATTGTATAAAGTTTGTGCAGAGTCTATACACAATTGATATAAGTTTTTTTTTTTTTTAAGTTTTTCTTGTTGCTATAAATGTGAAAGAAACTTTGTTTTAGGTCACTTATTTCATCTTTATTTGACCTTCCAACATGGTAATAATGTTGACATTATTTCCACATAGGGTATACTGGAGAATGGCATAAAAGGTGTTGTTTGTAATAAATGGTGAACATTTTTTCAATTTGTTTTAATTTGGGTGCAAAATTAATATAAAAAAAACAGACGTTCGTTATTTTTTGTTTCGTTAAAGATCCCGCATTGTATGGTTTGGTTACTGGCTTTTATTTTTGTTTTGATATTGAAACTGGTCCGTAAACGGGGCAGATGACACGCAGGAAGTTTGTTCCCACCTCTCTCTCGGTCTATACCTCAGGTCTCTATCTCTCTCTTTTATTCCTAAATTCCGAGGTTCTTTCTTTTATTTTTGTTTGTTTTTGACAGTTTTTCACTTGTCAAGAGGCCAGGATCTGCATACCCCGTATAATCACCCGAAGGGACATCGAAGCGATGTCGACTAGACAGCCGGTAGCTCCGGGGGCGCAACCCAAGACTCTTCTGTCTCTCTGTGATGAGAGATGGTATATAGCGCTATGTCATAGTCACACTTGTACTCGATTTTTATCCTCGCTTTTGTCCAAGATTTCCGTTATTTTAGCCTTATTTACAAGAAAGAAGGCATTTTACCGCACACGACGGTGGCAACTGTCAGGGGTGGGGGATCCCGGGGGGGGGGGGGCTGTCAGCGAACGATTCCCGGGCAGTCTCCATTGTTCTCCAATGTGTTCTGAAATTTCTGATTGTATTTAGTCACTATGCTCTTTATGAATTCTTCTCTGACAGTCTCTCTAAAAAATAATGAATACGTTGAATCTTTGAGACTGAATTCACAGTGGAAAAGGAATTAAGAACTAGTAGTAGTAGTGGTAGTAGTAGTAGTAGTAGTAGTAGTAGTAGTAGTAGTAGTAGTAGTAGTAGTAGTAGTAGTAGTAGTAGTAGTAGTTGTTGTTGTTGTTGTTGTTGTTGTTGTTGTTGTTGTCGTCGTCGTCGTCGTTGTTGTTGTTGTTATTGTTGTTGCTGTTGTTGTTATTTTCTATTATTATTATTATCATTATTATAATTATTATCATCATCATATCTATCGTTATCATCTTCAAAAATATATAACAAAATTCGTACTAATTAGAGGATAAGAAGAAAATAAGAACTGAACGAAGATGGAAGGCTATGCAATAATTAAGGAGGAGGAGGAGGAGGTGGTGGACGTGGAGAGAAAAAAATACTTCGTATGCAAAAAAAATATAAAAAAAATATACGTGTATTGCATTTTAGGGAAATGGTTTTAGAAATAATGTTTTAGAAAACTTGATATCTCATTGATTATCAATAGTAAGTAATTAGCTGTATGAAGCACGCAAATAGTTGATAATGATTGCACATTACACAACACGCTTTCCACTCTGAAGACCTACGAGTGTAAACCCCGTAATTTCTTCCTGGTAATTAACCTTATATCAAATCAGGGCGAGTTGTTCGTAACACGATAAGAGCTCAGTCACCTTCGCCCAATTATCTGTCCAACTCTCTCATTATCAAACAATGACGTTGCTCTAGCTTAAAGTGACGTCAAACTACCCTGCTGGGGATCCTCTGAGAAAATAATCATTGACATACCAAAAGGTCCAACATGTAAGTAGGAATAATGGTTGTGGGTTGTACCATGGTTGTACGCATGTCGTAAATTACATTTATGAAACTGTCATCAAACAGCCATTTTTGTTATACATACTTCAGACCTTTGATGTATTCTTTGCTACGGCAAGAAAGAGATACATTTTTTGAAACACTATCCATGTACAATCGATAAAAGTTAATGTTGCGTAAAATGTTGAAACAAGGTTACATGACATTTCCCCGTTCATCGTCATCAAAAACCATTTTGTTGCTATTATTACCATCACTCTTCTCCTTCTTAATTATATGTAGCATTACACGGTCATTATGTAAATCTAATCACGCTTAAAGTGATAGGCTAACATTGTGGAGATTCAATTTAAAAAAAAAATGTCAGACTTTGATATCTGAGCTACATAGTAGTGTTCAACTGGACAAATAAACACCCTAGAATACAAAAGTTTGGAAATTTATGCTGCCACTGGCAAGATATGGATGAATAAACAATTATTACTCGGGGCGAGTAGAAAATAGCCTAGATCTACACACAGTATGTCTATAGGAGGAAATGGTCAAGTGAATCCGGTCAACTTACGATTTTCACTTTTTCAAAGCACTCAATAATTATTTTGAAATACACTTTTTTTGTTCAGAGCTTCATTTTTAGACCTTATAAAAGACACTTCGAGAATGGAGGATTATGCAGCTCACATTTTTTTAACTGTGGTAAATGTTAGCCAGTGGCTTTAAAGGTAAATGACATGATTCGGGGTAGTCCTCAACTTTGGGTAAAAACTATTCTAGAATCAAGTAAACTATATGCAGGGATTCTACTGTGAAAATTTTGTAGTCAAAAGTTGAATCATTTTTTAAAAAAATGTCCATCAGTATGCCTTATAACATACAAATTTGTAGTGTAGCCTTCTATGGGGATTAAATCTATCGTGCCCCGATAAAATTAAACTGCTGGCCTGTTCATGCTTAAACAAACTCAAGACAAAATCCTTCCAGCCAGGAGATCCACTCCAGCTGGTGTACATTTGGTTCAACCAGTTTGGTTCTAAAGGCAATTTTTATTTCTCCCAATCATGTCACTGAGCTTTTACACTTCCAGCAAAACATTTTTTTTTTCATTATCATCATCGCCGTCATTATGTTTCTTTCAACTCCACATCATCATCACTACTATAATCATTATCATTACCATGATCATGATCATTTCCATCATCACCGTCATCATCTCCATCGTTATCATTATCACCATCATCATCATCATCACCATCATTATCATCATCGTCGTCGTCGTCGTCGTCGTCATTTCATATTAATCATCAGTCTGTCATCAATTCATCAATAGGCCTATATATTTTTGTCCTCATCATGTTCTTCGCATTATTTTTTTATCAACGTCGTCATCACCATCATCATCACCATCAATATCATCATCATCGTCGTCGTCGTCGATGACTTCATTTCATATTAATCATCTCTGTCATCATCAATTGATCAATAGGCCTATATATTTTGTCATCATCATGTTCTTCGCATTATTTTTATCAACGTCGTCATCACCATCATCATCACCATCAATATCATCATCGTCGTCGTCGTCGATGACTTCATTTCATATTAATCATCTCTGTCATCATCAATTCACCAATAGGCCTATATATTTTTGTCATCATCATGTTCTTCGCATTATTTTTTATCAACCTCGTCATCATCTCCAGCATCGTCATCACCATCAACAGTACGATTATCATTAATACTATTATCCCGACCACGACCACGACCACCACCATCATCATCATGATTATCATCATCATCGTTATCATCATCATGATCATCATCGTCGTCATCATTATCACCGGAATGACCGTCATCAGTAATATCATAATTGCAACTCAAAACATCAACCTCTGACAGGCAAATGCAAACTATCAATAGAAAATTACGGCTCAGTTACACGTTGAATTTATATCGAACTATATGACTGGTGAAAGCTTGAAAGGTATAAAATCTATGGATCTGACGAAGAAAATCGTATCAAAGTAGGTACCTTTCTGTCATCCACAATAAACAATGTAAGTTAAATTTAGTCCTTTTTACTCCCACCGCTTTCTTTCATAAGATTTAGTGATATTTTGCGTGACTCCCAACAGAAGTAGCAGTCATATTTCCATCATCTTCAATTTAACTTGAATCAACTCTCACCCTGTTCTCGAGACAGTCAGGCGGCCTACGCCACTCTTAGTTTTTATTTTCCCTTCTCCCGCTAATTCTTTCCCCTTTTCCCCCATTTTGATCTGTTTTACAAAACTTGAAATCTTTTGTCAACCGCACACTGAGATACGTTTAGAGTCAAGTCGATACAAACCGAAGTCAAAAGACAGTCACAAAAAAGTTTAGAGTTTTTTACAGCGGGATGTTAATCGTTCTCTGACCGGGGTCCCCGGCGGCTTGGCGCGCCAGAGTTCGGCGGTCGACAGCATGGCCTCTATCTGCACATTATTCGCCGGTAAGCTGAAAGAGAATACTTCCTAAATTTCGTTTTTCCCCTCCACAACATCATTGCAGGGTTTGTTTTTACAAGATACGTTCACGAAATTAAATTCAACGAAAACTACTCATGTATAGAAGATATTTAAAAAGTCCTGCTGTCTCAAATCTTTAGCGATTTTATGAGACTAGATTTTAATGCTGGGGAAACGTTTATTGTACTTAATATGTTATCATGTGTGTTGAAAACGAATGTGTTGTATTATTCTATAAATTATCTAATGCGGATGGTTAAATAAAATAAACTTTTTCAACTCCATAACAATTTTTGGTCAAGCCACATCCGTGCTAAGAAAGCATACAAGGCGTAAGCAGTGATGGCACAAATCAAGAAATGATTTTTGCAGGGAAAGCCATAACAATTATAATTATCCACAAACGACAAAAATGGATCCATTCCTTTTGTAGAATTGAGGCGGATAACAGTCTAAACTACCACACGGGGCCTACAGACTACAAGCCTGACTTCAGTAGGTTCCCCATTTCCACCCGTCTTTCCATCATACATGTGTTTGCTTGCTCTTACTTTTTGTTTTCGTTTGTTTTTTGTTAATTTTTAGCCGCAAAATACTATGCATCCACACAAATATTCTCAATTTTTTAGTTTCCGTATGATCGGTGCAGTACATATATTTCAAATTCACACAATATAATTCTATGTATGCAATGGGTCATGTAGATACATTACTCTGTTTTGATATATTTTGTTGGAAATTAAATAAATGACAAGAAAATGAAATGAAATGGATGAAATTATGAGCAATATAGAAACCAATACCTGTGCGATACGTTTTCCTGGTATCGGCAAACAGTGAACACTCATTATATACATATACTCGGTGCAAATATTCACAAAACACAAAGTGACACGCACACACACACACACACACACACGCACATACACACACACACACACACACACACACACACACACACACACACACACACACACACACACACACACACACACACACACACACACACACACACACACACACACACACAACACAACACTTTTTCAATGATGTTTATTTGATTTCGATATACTACGACAATAACAAAAAACAGAAACAAAAACAAAAATGCACATTTTTACACTCTTTTGAAAAGAACAATTACATAATTACACACACAAACACACACACACACACACCACACCACACAACACACACCACACACATCACACACACACATCACACACACACCACACAGCACACCCACACATCGACAGCAGCACACACACACACAGTCAGAGACAGGTAGATAGACAGGGTACGACACATGAAATTTATGGATTGATGAGGATAAGAATGTATGTGGAGAAAGTTAAGATAGATGCAGAGATAGAACAGTACGAGATAGATAGATTTATAGATGAACTAAAAAAGATGATAGATTAGACAGATAATCAGAACAGATAGAAGATAGACAGATAACAGAAGAACAGACAGAATAGATAGATTAGATAAGTTAGATTAGTATAGATAATAGATAGACACAGACAGATAGATAGACACAACAGATCAGATAGATCAGATAGATTAGAGTAACAAATAGATAGATAGATAGATGGAATAGATAGATAGATAGAAGATAGATAGATAGATGGATAGATAATAGATAGACAAATAGACAGATAGATAGACACATACAGATAGATAACAGATCGCATAAGATAGAAGATAGATAGATAGATTTATAGATATAGATATATAGATAGAATGAATAGATAGAAAGACAGATTAGATAGACAGATAGATAGATAGATAGATGATAAAGATAGAAGATAGATAGATAGATAGATAGACATTAGAGATTCAAGATTAAGTATAGATAGATAGATAGTAATATAACAGATAGAATATATAGATATGAAGATCGATAGATAATAGAATAGATTTATAATAGATATATAGATAGATGGATAGATAGACAGACAGATAACAGATCGATAGAATATGATAATAGATAATTTATAGCATAGTAACAGATAAGAATAGATACATAGATGGATAACACAGAATAGATTAGATAATTAACAATATATAGATAGACAGAATCGATAGATAGATAGATAGATTTATTAGATAATATATAGATAATAGACAGATAAACAATCGATTAGATAAGATTAGATAGATATATTTATAGAATGATATATAGATAGATGATAGATGACAGACATATAAGATAAACGGAATAGATAGAATAGATAGATAGACAGATAGATGACAGATAATAGATAGATGGATAGATAATAGAGACCAGATAGATCGATGGAATGGATACGATAATTAGACAAGATAGAAATAGATAGACAGATAGATAGATAGACAGCCAGATAAAATCAGATAGATAGATAGATAGATGATGATAGATAGATAAGATAGATAATAGATAGATAATGATAGATAGATAGATAGACATTATAATAGGCGTAAAAACATTCATTTTGGTATTACAACACAAAAAAAAAATGAAGGGAATTAATATCAATCACCACTTAATGCCTGCAAACATTACCAAATCTCACTAATATTGTCATTGATTGTCAAAAGAAACCTAACTATATACGCTTCTTAATTCAGTCGCTCAATAACCTCTTTCGTAATTTAAAGATACAGGCAAACATTGTGGAGCTCCAAATAAAAAAAAATCAAACTTTGATATCCGAGACTGCATTGTAAGTGTTTAGATAGACAAATAAAACGCACCTAGAATACATAAGTTTGGAAAGTTATGCTTCCCACTGCGAGATTGAATGAATATAACAAATTAATACTGCGGTGTTGATACCAAACACCCTAGATTACTACAAACAGTAAGTCCTATGCGTTCAAAACCTGAATTCTTGTAGATTTTCTGCTTGTTTTAAAGCACTAATTGAAATTACATGCAGTTTTTTCAGGGCTCAATTTTAGACGTTATGAAAGACGTTTTGATGCGATGAAGATTATGGTAGCTCAACATCTCTTAAACTGTGGTCATTGTTAGCCATGTGGTTTTAACAATCTGTGTTCTAGGTTTAAAGGAATTTCTGTACCAAATAATATTCCACGTTTATTTCCACTCTTATCCAATCAATATGCTGTTGCATTGTTCTCCTTTCTTATAAAAAATATATTTACTGCATCATTAAAACATCAAATTATCATTGTCAATCCGGGGGGGGGGGGTACTTGTAACTAGTAAGGTAAACGGAAGTGTGGCCGCTCTAATGGTGACGTTTTTCGCGAAAAAAATCTCTAAAAACAATGGTATGGTTTCTAGGGGAAAAGATCCGTGAACACTTAAACATGGGTCATGATTTTGAAATTTTTTACGATTACACTAGAGTATTTTCGCCCTATTTCATCGCAAAAAGCAACAAAAATGCATTTTGTTTTCATATAAAAAGCTTAATAATAGGTACCATTTCCGCCGCCACAAATGAACCTTAAAAAAAGTCGAGTTTTCAACTTCAAGCGGCACACCCCCGTCGACCAAATCTGAGTACCCCCCCGCCCCACCCGGGGTCAAGTCATCCACGACAAATTTTCGTCTAAAACATCGGCATTCGCTCTGATTAAACCGTCCAGTAAAATTATAATGTGTTTTACGCTATATTCATGCAAAACACAGCTGATTGGAAAGAAACATCCTAAAAATAAGAAACAGAGACAGGTTCATTTCAGGTCTTTTAAACGGTGAAACACCTCAAGACGTAATCTGTTACGTAAACATTGTGGTGGCAGAAAGAGATGCCTGGACATGCTGACAAGGTGCGCGTATCTTGATGACGGGCGCACAGCGCGCATTCAGCCGATCGATCGACGGATGCCGATCGCTAATATTCTAATCTTCCGAATCAAATCCCAGCAGAACCTGTTTGAATATTCGCGATCCTGTGGTTTACTTGAAAGTGTGTGGATATCCCATTTTTACTCACACGCCTGATCTATTCAGCTCTCCCAGCAGTCTGTCCGCGCATCAATAGCAGAACTGTGGGAAAATTGCCCGGGGGGGGGGGAGCAGTGCCATTACAAGGGTAACACCATGCGGTGTATGGACTTTTCAAATGGATCCCTAAACACGTAATGTAAAGTTCGATCTCAGAATACCGCCTAAACAAAGTATTCATCTGAAAAGGGCTGAAAAGAACCTTCAAAGTAAAGTCTTCCTGTAAAAGTATTCCCTTTTCCGCCGATTTTGGCGATTTTGATAGACCCTTTCGATGTACGCGCGTACATCGTCTGACCGGTGAAAAACAACCCTTTTTACGGGG
>JZLH01S0137880.1:1110-11526 GCA_001188425.1 Eucidaris tribuloides
GCCACACGTTTGGTTCAGAATTAGGTAATATGGGGTAAAGTTATGATGGCCATAAACAAACTTGCTTCAAAAAATTTAACATTGGGGCTCAAAAAAGGTCCGTTTAACCCCTGCTGCGTGACCTTTGACCTCTGGTGACTTCAAGCTCCCTTATGAGGACATCTACCACCCACGTTTGGTCACAATGGTGTTAAATGGGGAAAGGTATGCATGGCCATTAAACAAAACTTGCTCAAAAAGGTCGTTGACCCCTGCCGGTGGACCTTTGACCTTGTGGTGGACCTGTCAGCTCCCTATGAGACACATACCACCCAAGTTTGGTCAGAATTAGGTAATGGCGGCAAAGTTATGGGCCATAAACAAAACTTGCTCAAAAAACTAAACATTGGGCCCTCAAAAAAGCGTCATTGACCCCGCCGGTGACCTATTGAACCTTGTGGTGACCCTCAGCTCGCCTATGAGAAAACATCGTACCACCCCACGTTTGGTCCAATTGGGTAAATGGGGGTAAATTATGGGCCATAAACAAAACTCCTGCTCAAAAAATTTAACATTGGGGCTCAAAAAGCGTCGTTGACCCCACCCATGCCGGGGGACTGTTTGACCTTTGATGACCTTCAGCTCCCTATTAGACATTCTTACCACCCAAGTCTGGTTACAATTGCGTTCAAATGGGCAAAGGCAAGCGGCCATAAACAAAACTTGCCTCAAAAACTAAACATTGGGCTCAAAAAGGTCGTTGACCCCCTGCTGGCTGCCTTCGGCTCCCTATGAGACATCTACACGACCCAAGTTTGGTCGACAATTTGGGCAATTGGGGGCAAAGTTATGGGCCACAAACAAAACTTGCTCAAAAAACTTAACATTGGGGACTCAAAAAGGCTCAGTGACCCCTGCTGGTGACTTTGGCCTGTGTGGTTGACCTTCAGCCTCCAATGAAACAGTCTACCACCCAAGTTTGTCACAATTGGGCAAATGGGGGCAAAGTTATGGGCCATGAAAACAAAACTTGCTCAAAAAACTAAAACATTGGGCTCAAAAGATTGTTGACCCCTGCCTGGTGACCTTTGACCTTGTGGTGACCTTCAGCCCCCGATGAGACATCTACCACCACGTTTGCGTTTCAGAATTTATGGTAAATGGGGCTAAAAGTTATGGGCCATAAACAAAACTTGCTCAAAAAATAAACATTGGCACTCAAAAAGGTATTGACCCCTGCCGGTGACCTGTGACCTTGTGGTGAACTCAACTCCCTATGAGACATCTACCACCCACGTTTGGTCACAATTGGGAATGGGTGAAAGTAGCATGGGCCATAAACAAAACTGCTCAAAAAGCCGTCGTTGACCCCTGCCGGTGACCTTTGACCTTGTTGGGACTTCAGGCTCCCTATGAAGACACATTACACCCAAGTTTGCGTCAGAATTAGGTAAATGCCGGCCAAAGTATGGGCCATCAAACAAAACTTGCTCAAGAAACTAAACATAGGCTCAAAAGGTCATTGACCCCTGCCGGTTATCCTTTGACCGTGTGGGTGACCCTCAGCTCCTATGAGAAATCTACCACCCACGTTGGTCAACATTGGGTAAATCGGGGTAAAGTTATGGGCCATAAACAAAAAACTTGCCCACTCAAAAAAATTTAACATTGGGCTCAAAAGCGTCGTTGACCCTGCCGGTGACTTTTTGACCTTGTGCGTGACCCTCAAGCCTCCCATGAGACATCTACCACCCCACGTATTGGTCACAATTGGACGGTAAATGGGGTAAAGTTATGGCCATAAACAAAACTTGCTCAAAAAATTTAACATTGGCGCATCAAAAAGGTCGTTGACCCCTGCTGGCTTGACCTTTGACCTCGTGCGGTGACCTCAGCTCCCTATGAGTATTATTACCACCAAGTTGGTCAGAATTATGGTAACTTGGAGGCAAAGTTATGGCCATATAAAACGAAACTTGCCCTCATATAAAACTTTAACATTGGCTCAAAAAGTTCATTGCACCCCTGCCGGTGACCTGACCTTGGGTGACCTCAGCTCCTATGAACATCTACGCACCCACGTTTGGTCACAATGGGTAAATGGGGCGTAAAGTTAGGGCATAAACAAAACTTGTCAAAAATATTAACATTGCGGCTCAAAAAGCTCGTTGACCCCTGCCGCGCTGACTTTTAGACTTGAGTGGTGGACCTCAGCTCCCTATGAGACATCTACCACCCACGTTTGGTCACAGATTGGCCGTAAATGGGCGTAAAACGTTATGGCCGCCATAAACAAAACTTTGTCGTCAAAAAAATTTAACATTGGGCTCAAAGAAGGGTCGTTGACCCCTGCCGGTGACTTTTGACCTTGTGGTGACCCTCAGCTCCTATGAGATATCTACCACCCAAGTTGGTCAGAATTTAGGCTAAATGGAGGCAAAGTTATGCGGCCATAATATAAACGAAACTGCTCAAAAAAACTTAAACATTGGGCGCTCAAAAGGTCATTGACCCCTGCCGCAGTGACCTTTGACCTGGTGGTGACCTTCACCACACTTCTAAATTTTAAGTCTGTAATGATCAAGCTTCCAATCCAAGTTTCATTGAAAATTGGGAGCATTTAGCACATTGAGTTAATCAAGTTTTGAAGCGTAACGGACGGACGTCGGGGACAGACGCCAAAAATGATTCCCTCTTCTTTCCCTCCACCGCGTGGGACTCGACAAAAATTGAGGTTGCAAAAAGGGTTAACTCACTTTATTACTAAATTTGGAGAAACAATGCATTTCTTAGCGCGAGTTTGTACACCGCCCAATGGAAAAATTAGCCAAGTAAAACCAAAGATATTGCCATAATATTGCTTCGCTGCGATTTGGCTTACAAATTCAAAAAATTACACTACAACATTTATTGTAGATAAGTGGCTGCTTCATGTGTAGTGATAATAATTCAATTTTCATAAAAATGGAGTTAACCCGTTTGCGATTCAAACTTCTTCAATGTTACTGTCTAGTTTGCCTAAAATGTCAAACAGTTCTCAACAAAGAATACAAAGAACACAAACATATTTGTTTCAAAATTGATGACAACCATATACATATATTTTATTGAATGGACCTAATGAAAGCCCTTTTTACCAATCACCACACTCATATACATCAGCAGTCAGTTTGAATCTAGCATAATATACTCAAATAATAGTTAATATTTTCACCTTTCACACAATTTTTGTCTAATATTTCATATTGATACATTTCAAGATACGCTAACGACCCCAAGAAAAAACCTGTTCTATGATCAACTATGCACCATTACAACAAGCTTAATTTTCTTTCATTCATAAATCTTAATTTAAATATTATCTCAAGATTGCTGCTCAATTAATATGCTATGTGCTAGTTAGATTTAACTCTACAATAAATGGCAGGTAAGTAAAAAGAAGATACACAATTCAAAAATTGCCATTAATACAGTAATAAAGTTTACCAACTGTACAATGTAAACCCCCCTCCCTTCCACGCATTACAGGTATTTTCAGATTTATGATAACTTAATATATTTCTCATTTAATTCACTAGGAGCATATTTTTCTGTCTTTCACTTTATTGCACTTTATGTTAAAATTTTCTTTGATTTAATAAAATTGCTTAAACAGTTTTTCCTTGAACCATGCCATAATTCTTGAATTATTAATTTAACTTACTCACAACGACAGTCTCCCTGTATAAATTAACACCATGAATACATAAAAAAAATAAATAAATAGATAGTTGAATAAATACGTAAATTAATAAAATAAATAAATAAATAAATACATAAATAAATACAATATAAATAAATAAAAAATAAATAAATACATAAATAAATAATAAATAAATAATAAAGAAATAAAAATGAATGACATAATTCTCCCCCCCCCTACTGGAATTTCTACTAGTCTTCTTCAGCCATTACATGAGTTTGAAGTCATTTTTTTTCTTTATGATCCATGTGTAGCAGCAGGTGAATTGTGTAATACGTGATATATTCACAAAATATAATACAATGCCTAATCTACCATTGATGCAAAAAATGAATCCCATGATTCATTATAATTCATTAACCCATAAATACAGTTCTTAATTAATAATAAGAAAAATAAAATTAATAATAATAATAGTTTCGATTTATATTAGCCACTAATATGAAATATATCATCTTCTAAGTGCCTTTACCACTACTATTACCCCGCGTCATCGGATGCTTGTTAAGTCTATCAGACACCTGTCCATACTCGCAAAACGGAGCATCAGTCAAAGACTTGGCAGCACAAATAAGCGCCACTCGCTTCCATTCCTACCGGGCTACCCATTTTTAATAACACCTGGCGCTGGAGTGCAGCAAAGCCAGTATTAAAAATGTCTTTGCTGAAGGACATTAATGCCGGGCGCGAGTGTTGGACTCGAACTCCATTATCTCAAGATTGTAAGGCACGCGCCTTACCAATTTCGCCACAAGCCCACCTCTGCTGTGATCAAATATCAAGTTACAATATACTATTCAATTCATACAGTAAATTAAGCACAATATATCAAATGTATAAAATCATAAACAGCAATACAGTGACAACATTCATCGTATATGATCTAACATACATGCATAAAAATATTATTTTCCTCTACAATTAACCCCAAGTTGATCATATTTTAGGAGCACTAAGACAAGCTCTGTAAATGGAATAACAAAATTTACCCTAAGGAACAAGACCACCCATTGAACGTTTCATTTATAACGAGGGGTGCACTGCTACTTAAAGATTGGGTTATTGATTTGCAAGTCCATTACTAATTCCCTTCATATATCCAATACCAAACGTATTTAGTTACTTACATTGGTAGCAAACGACGGCCTGCTGTTGAAGTCTGAGATTCCATTACTCATGAATTTGTGTTTTATGAGAAAAACTAATAACGACATGTTACCGAATGTTGTCTTTCTGTGAGTTTCGATTTGCCTCAAAATGCCGAATCACGATTTACTGCCACCGTAGCAAGGACGCAGCGGAGCGCCTTGAGTTGTTCATCGGCTATCCCGGGCTGCGCGACCGTTGCTAACGGCTGATCTCGACCATTTTGGAACGGCACGTGCACGTTTGACGTCGCGGATTTTTTTTAAATTTCCCCTCCTGAGCAAATGGAAAAAGGATGAAGTTTAATCGTTCCAGATTTTAACCAAAACTCAATATTTTACCCAAGTCTCTATGAGACGTGCTTTATTTATATTAATCTTCACATTGGGATATTGATTTCAGCTGATTTGACTTCATATAGATGTTTTTTGATGTGCAAATCAATACCCAAGCAATAAATACCAAACAGTTGCATTCGTTGTGTGTGATGTTTCAGCCGTTAAAAAAAAACACCAGTAATCAATTTTATTTTAACTACTTTTTGATAAATCGAACCTAAACAATTGCCCTATAAATAAGAGAAGGGGTTTACAAAAAAAAAAATGAATCAATCCATCATTTTAAACACTAACCCTGCAAATTTTGCAATATGTGTATCAAATGTAATCAAATTTGAATTTTTGGGGCAATTATTCTCCACCATTAACTCTTAACGTGCAAAGTTAAGAGATTTGCCATAAATAATAAAACATAAACGTCCACAGAGGTGATGAATTCTCTAAAATGTTAAGATTTAATGTCACATACAATCTTATGTAGAATTTTGTTTTCTTAGTGGTTTAAATGGTTAAAATTGTAATTTAAATAGAAGGATTTAAATGATTTTATAAAAGATTAACGCTGACTTCAACCCTATTTTAACTGGGCTAGTTCAGACCTGGTTTTTACTGGGGGGGGGTCAATTTGACCCCCCCCCCCCCCTGAATCTCGACCGCCGATCGCTGCGACGCCGCGAAAATTTGCCGTGCGCCATAAGAGCCGGATGCTAAAAACTACACGACTCTATACAAATTTCAAAAACTTATTTTTTCAATTTTTAAGAAGTAATTATGCAAATAAGTGTATGAAATTGCTATCAGGCTAAACTGCTAAAACAGCTAGTAGAATGCTACAGTTTTGCGTGAAGATATTCATTTTGACATTTCTAACAATTATCTACAAAAACCATTTGCCGAATTGATAATTTCTTATGATTTTATTGTTTTGTGAAATTTCTTATGTATTCTTTGTTTTTCGACCTTTTGCTTTTCTATTGGTTTTTTTCGCATGAAATTTGTCTGGGACACTTTTGCAATTATAAACAGCATAAAATTAATTCGATTTCAACCAGTAAAGCAAAAATAATCATTAGCATTTATGATTTATGGCTGAAAACACAATTTCATTGATTTTGTACATCGAACATCACGTTTTGAGCAATTTTGGGTTGACATGCATGTAAAAAAAGTCGCCAGCTTTCGTAACGGTTAAGTCCGATTTTCGCGAAAAACGGTCTCAAGATGCGCAAGACTATGGCAAAGGTAAACAAGTCAGCGATCGACGCCGTGTGAAAAAATATTGTGCGCGGCGGCGTCGGTCGCAAATTCGTCGAGGCTGGGTCAAATTGACCCCCCCCCCCATGTAATATAGGCGCTTAACCCTATTTTAACTGGGCTATTTCAGTAACAGGTTTTTACTGGGGGGGGCAGTCAATCCGCCCCCCCCCCCGAACCGTTCGCCGCAAAATGTCTGCGACGCCGCAAAGCAGTTGCCATGGCGTCATGACTTATTCTCTCGAATGTCGCGCATCTTGAGATCAAATTTGCGAGCGTCCGGGTACGCGCTTCCCAAGTTACGCTAACATTTTGTACTTGCAGTCACCCCAGAAATCGCCTCAAAAATGGTGATTTTGTGTACCATTTCCAATACAAAATTGTGTTTTCACTAAAATTCATAAATGTATGATTATTTTCTACTTTATTGCGTTGAAATTAATA
This sequence comes from Eucidaris tribuloides, assembly GCA_001188425.1. NCBI lineage: Eukaryota > Metazoa > Echinodermata > Echinoidea > Cidaroida > Cidaridae > Eucidaris > Eucidaris tribuloides. The sequence continues at coordinate 8,014 of JZLH01S0137880.1, forward strand.
ATTTTCTGCTGTTTATGACTGCAAAGTGTCCCGACAATAATAATTCATTCAAAAAAACAATAGAAAACAAAAGGTTGAAAAAACAGAGAAATACATAAAAAATTGGAAAAACAATAAAAATACATAGGAAATCAAGTTTGAATTCCGGAATTTTTTTCAAGTAACTATTTAGAATGCTAAAAAGAGTGTCCAGAACACAAAATATTAGCAAGTATTGGAGCTTTTAATTAGTGATTTACAGCTTAATTATGATTTATGCATAAAATTAGCATAATTTAATTGATATGAAATTAATCTAGCTAATTAACTATTACAGTCTTGTAGATACGCCGGATGGGTAACGCTGCGTGTGCTGAATTTTCGGCGCGATCGCGGATCGACAGCTCGAGATGATATAACCCTAATCAGCGCTGGGCTTTTGTGCCTACTGCTATATCTGGGGGGGGGGGGCGGAAAATCCCCCCCACCCCCCCCCCCCCCCCACTATAGCATAGCCAAAAAAGCCCAAGCCTGATTAGGGTTAATCATTTATAAGACTAGGCGAACAGAAAGTCCCACATCATTACAAATTAATGCTGCCAAGCTAACAAGATATCCACCGTACCAACCTGTAATTTGATAAGAAAAATATGGAATAAAGTTAAGCCATTGCCTCTGATATTCTGTAAAGTAATTTCCAAAGAGTTTATACATGGAACATCTGGTTCCCGTAGCTTATGGATTATTAGGCAAGCGGGACAAATTAGCACTGGCATTCAGGATGGGTTGAGAATGCCTTATCTTTTAAGCCTTCATTATGGCCTCAGTGGGAATGACTCTAAACCATGAGCATTCCCAGAACACCAGCTTAAAAGCCTTTCTATTCTAGCTGGGTTGGTCATGCCCCACTTCGAGGAGCATTCAGCCACTCAAGTATTCTGACAACAATCCAGCGTGTCAGTGCTAATTTGCCCCGCTTCCCTATGTGAAAGGATACACTACACACTGAGAAACATAAACCCCTTAAAAAACAGTTTTGCAACTTCACTTTGAGAGTTAATATCTCGCTTGGTATTTTGGTCACAAAATTTGAATCTTTGCATAGTTTCCACTCTGGTCATATAACAGTACTTGTGCTAAAATGGGTGGACACCATGCCAGACATCCGTTACGCTCTTTGTATTAATGCTAATTGGAAAATATATCTTAATGGGTTTTGCTTCGTCCAGCCTAGACAAATTACACATAACTTTTTAAGCTTAGGGTCTCTTCTTTCAGACAGTGGTGAAGATCCTTTTTCGGATTTTTTCTTTCTTTTTTTTTGGGGGGGGGGGAGTGATAAAACCTGGAAAATTGTAATAAAGCAATCTTGTTCAAAATCAAAATTTGTTTACGTTTAGTGGTGTTTTTAAGTTAAGTTTAATGGTTTTGTACAGTCTTGCACTGCTTTCTTATCATTTTTCTTGCATTACATTTCATGAAGTTGTCCTATTTAATGGGGGTGGGGGCATGGCCCCTAATATTTTTATTGGGAATGACTGTGTTTGAGAAAAAAGTATAAACAAAGCTAAGTGCCACCCTGTAACTGAAAGAAAACTATAAAAAAGCTAAATGCTAACTTGTAATTTCAAGAAAAGTATAAACCAAGCTTAGGGCCACCCCATAATTTGAAAGAAAAAATGAATAAAGTTAAGCCATTGCTTCTTATGTTTTGACTACCGACTAGTTGCAAAAGGTGGAGTGTGGAATCACGCATCTTTAGTGGTTATAAGACTAAGGTCCACAGAACTCCACATCATTACAAATTAATGTGCAGCTAGCAAGATTATCCCATGTCATGCCAACCTGTAATTGAAAGAAAAATATGAATAAAGTTAACCCTAAAAAGCCCAAGGGGGGGGGGCACAATGTGCCCCCCCTACCAATTTTTTTTCCGCCACGTCCACAATTTTTGTCGAAATTTGATCAAACTTGGTGACTTTTCCTAAAATTTTATGGCGAACATTTTGGTGTATAGTTAAGGGTTACCTGTGAAATTGTGTTGCCATGGCAACCACATTTTGAAGGTCATGTGTGTCATTTTTTGTGTTTTGTTCTATTTTTACTTTACTGCCACTTGTTTTTCATATCTATTGACTCAAATATGACATGAAACGTATGTTTCATCTATTTAAAAACATATTCAATACATTTCTTTTGCATTTTCTGTATTTTTAAAGGTAAAATGGTGCCAAAACAATAAAAACAATGAAAAATATTGAAAATTCATTTTTCTTGCTGATTTTTTCTTTCTTTTCAATTTTAAATTATCAGATTACAATATTTGATGTATCAAAATGCAATTCCGTCAAAAAAAGTGTACCAGAATGATAAAAAAAATGCATTATTCAGGTTATTTTAACTCTTTAGTGCAACCAGCAGTGCATAGTAATTTGTGCATATACGCATTACATTCCCACTATATGTATTGTAACGCAAAATATGAGCCCCAAACAGTCAAAGTTTACTCAAAATACTTATTTTCTATCTCAAAATATGTGATCTTATATATTTTATGCAAATTAATCACTTGTAAGTGTATACAAGGGATACAAGGATATTAAAGATGAAAACTTAGAATATTTAAACAAAATCCATATTTTCTATTGATTTCATTATATTATCGAGTGATATGCGCCCCCATGTGGTGGACCTTGAGAAATTTTGATGGTTTGGTTTTGGTAGAGTTTGGAAATGCTTACATCGTGTGCATATTTTTGAAGTGATGGCTAAAAGATATTTCAAGAAGGGGCTGGCACAATGTGCCCTTCCCCCTTGGGCCACGAGAGAGCCAAAAATAGGATGGGCTTTTTAAGGGTTAGCATTGCTCTAATAGTTCTGTAATATTCCAAGAGTTTATACATCGAATGTCTGCCGTTCCCGTAGCTTATGTGATTATTAGGCAAGCCGAGGCAAAACTAGCGAATGGGCATGTCTGGATCCGGTAGAGATACCTTATCTTTTATAGCTTACAATTATGGTCAGTGGGAATCGAACTCTAAGCCATAGCATTTCCAGAACACCAGCTTAAAGCCTTTCTATTCTAGCCGGTCGGTCTGCCACTTCAAGGAGAATTCAGCCACTCAAGTCTTCTTGAGAACAATCCAGCATGTCAGTGCTAATTTGCCAGCTTCCTGCGTGAAGAGATCACTACACACTGAAAACATAAACTCCTTAAACAAACAGTTTTGCAATTTCACTTTCTAGAGTTAATATCTCGCTTGCGTATTTTTGGTCACAGAATTGAATCTTTGCATAGTTTCCACTCTGGTCAGTATAACAGTATGCGTGCCTAAAATGGGTGGACACATGCCAGGACATCCTGTTATGCTTCTTTTATTTAATGCCTAATTGGAAATTGTATATATCTTAATGGTTTTTCTTCGATCTAGCACTAGACAAATTACACATAACGTTTTAAGCTTAGCGGTCTCTACATTTCAGACAGTGTAAAGATACTTTATCAATTTTTGTTTTCTTTTTTTGAGCGGGGCG
>JZLH01S0137880.1:46802-66529 GCA_001188425.1 Eucidaris tribuloides
CAATGCCATCACACGTGCCATTGAATGGTAAACAGTGGGGGAACCCGTACAAGGCCCAGCCAGTTCGGGATTACACTCTGAACATTAACAAAAAGAAAGTGATACACATCAAATATATGTGACCCGTCGCCACGATGCCATGATAAAGTTGCATGACCCAAAGGTAAGGCAAGTGTCAAATACTGTATGATACAAAGTATGAAAGTGAAGTGTAATAAAAAATCAAAAAGTTCCATAATCTTCACATGTTGCCAAATTTTGCATATTTATATTTTTCACCCATATTTTTCTTTCTATATTTATGTTTCACAAGATGTGCGACTTTATCAGGGTATCGTGATGGCACTCAGGTCACATAGTATTATTGGTTTGTAATCATTACAGATGACAGGGACTAGAAAAGCGGCCTTTATCACTATTACCTATAAGTATCCAGCCCCATGAACCCATATGCATGTAGATATGTGACCACAACACCAGGTTTTCACCCTTCTCTTTTCGGTGAAGTGTATAGGTTTTTTGTGTGTGTGTGCTGAGTTGTTTCTGTCTCAACACAGGACCTCCGGCATTACATCCTATCCGAAGAACAGGGTAATGGGGATAAAGTGTCTTACCCAAGGACACAACCACTACTGTGTAGATTCGAACCATGTATGTCTAGTGCGGGAAGCCCAGGTCATATCCACTTAGCCATAATGCCTCCCCTTGTGTTGATATGACATTTTGATGCAAAATTTAAATAAATAATGTTAGCTCGTTATTTTGCTTGATAAGCTCATTTTGGGGTGTGAAAATCAAGAAGACAATGTTTAAAGCTGGTATCTCACTGAGCGTCAAATGCTTACGAACGTTGCTATTTGGGATTTACCAACTTTTCTGATGAATGTTGACCAGGGTAGGAATTAATTTGTATTTTTTAAGGGCAATTTTTATTAGAGCCTTGGGGATATTTTGGGGGGCTAGTTTTCTACCACTGGGGCTCCTTTTTGTTACACATCAAAATTTGAAGAATGCAATGAAAGAATGCTGAAGTTTTAGCCGGTGCTTCATCCATAAAAGCAACCATTTAATTCATTTTTGTTTCATGCTATAATAAAACCAAAAAAACATGAAATTTTTCGTAGCAAATCTCAGGGAGATATTGAAGGAAATGGTCGCCCCAAAGAATTGGGTTTTGGGGATTTTAGGGGGCGATTTGGGCTTTGCCAAGGGCTAAATTGCCCGTTGCCTTGGGTTATTTCCTACGCTGATGTTGACAAAATCAGGCTTCACTTCTGTCATCAGCATCATATAGCAACGAAAAACAATAATGAACAACATATGTTTGAACATTGCAAGAGTGTTTGCAAAAACAGTTGGCAACTACAGATATTAGGAAAATTGGATCATTTCATGAAAACGGCATGTATTTTCTATAAATTTGTCAGTTTTCTAGGTTTTTTGCATTGTTATGATGCATCATAGATTTCTTGATCACCCCAGTCAACTCGCACATTCGATATGCATAGAATGCGCCTCTGATAATACAATACTGTCCGGTAATACCCCGATGCGTGGGCCATACCAATGTTTATGTACTCTGAATTTTTAAAAAACTAGTTTTGCAAACAGTTTTATTATCTAAAATTTTTTTTTTCTGCAAAAATTTTTTTAGCACTACCCACCACAAAACACCCTGATTCCTTACATTCCGCAACATCTCCACTCAAAGGAAATCACCCTAATTGGCGACTGCCTCGTCGCAAACACTCGCAAACCATTTGCAAAAATTTGTGTAATTATGCGCTAGTTCACTAAAGGTCGCTTAAATGTGGTTTAATTTTGCCACAACATGTCTCAGAAAACTTGTGCAAATCCCAAAAATTTGCACACATGTCTTGCACCATTCCTGCCTCATTGAACACCAGCTTAACCCTAATCTAGGTGGTTTTTTTCGCTATGCTTTATATCGGGGGGGGGGAGTCTCCTGGGGGGGGGGGGGGGGGGGGGGGGGGGGGGGGCTGGGGCGGGGGGCTGTGATTCGCCCGACTTCCCCCTCCCCCCCCCCCCCCCCCCCCCCGGAGATCTCAAGCCTTCGACCGCGCGACGCGACCGAAATCGGCACACGTTCCATCACGTAATCTACAAGACTGTATAGTAAATTACCCTGAATTAATTTTGTATTAATTATGCTAATTTATGCATAAAATCATGATTAAGCTGTAAATTACTAATTATAGCTCCAAAAATGCTAATTGTTGGGTCTAGACACTCGTTTTAGTGTTCTTAGCAAATGTACTTGAAAAAAATCCGGAATCAAAATTGATTTCCTATGTATTTTATCGTTTTGTGAATTTCTTATTTATTTCTCTGTTTTTTTTGACCTTTTGTGTTCTCTTGATTTTTCGATGAAATTTGTCAGGGAAACTTTTGCAATCATAAACAGCACAAAATCAATTAATTTCAACCAGTAAAGGTAAAAATAATCATACATTGTTGAATTTTGGCTGAAGACACAATTTGTATTGTAATTGTACACAAAATCACGTTTTTGAGCGATTTTTGGGGTGACATGCAAGTACAAAATGTTACGTAACTTTGGAACCGTGTACCCAGACATCGTAAATTTGGTCTCAAAAGATGTGCGAGATTCAAGGGAAAAAAGTCATGAAACGCCATGGCAACTGCTTCGCGCGTTGCTGACATATTGCTCGAAATGTCTGGGGGGGGGGCGGATTCCATCCCCCCAGCCTTTTTAGGTTTAAGAGTTAGTGAGATTAATGGGATCATTTATCCCCTGCTTACCGACGGCAGTTACACGTATCGTGGCACTCAAATTTTCTCCCCCAGGTTGATGTAACAGTAGGTATGACGTGTTGGCATAGGCTGAAAAATAAGTCGTCCCGCTGTACGAGAAATTGAATAAAGCATGGAAAGTTGCAATACGAGAGAGCAGATACACCACATCCTGCCCATAGCCCACCGTGATGTATGCAGTAGCATTGAATGGGCCATTTTTCGAAAATTGAAGTTCGTGATCTCGTAGAAATGGTGTGTGCCGGGTGGGCTGTAGAATCGGATGAGCGCAAATTGAGAAATGAGGTCGGTTGTCGTTTGGTTGCGCACTGGAAACGGATTAGGTTCGGAGAAGTTGATGGTCTGGCCCGCAATAAGGTTGAATACATCTGTGAAAATGAAGAACAAAAATAATCAAATCTGAAAAAAAATATAAACAATATTTAGATTTTTAGCTGGTAAATGCTATCAGCAGTTTTTGATCATATTTTTGATCAGATTTTTACAGTACTAGTGTGATGTTGTAAGTGTTATCGCATGTCGGTCAAATTTGGCAAATTCTATTCTGTGTGTTTCTCTTTGGCATCATTAGTAGTTTAAGAAACATAGAAATCCCCAAAACGGTAAATAATACAAGGATTCCTGCATGTAGATCTCCATTATTTATTTGGGTTGTTTACTTCGATAATGTACCTAGTGATTGGCTACAGCAATATGTAAAAAAAAACGTAAGGTTGGGTATTTGAGGCATATTGTGAGATATGATGGGATGGAAAAGAGAGTCCTTGTGGCCCACATTCCCGGAAAGCATAGTGGAGGAAGACCAAAATGTAGATGGGACAGAACAGTGAGGAAGGCATTTAGTACTATGGAGACGCAACTAGAATGGCTCAAAACAAAGTAGGACCATGCTGCCATAAGGGAAGTTACATTCTGATAAGAGTATGCTGCCAAGACAATAACGAGTTTACTAATGATCAGAGTTTTCCATATTTGAGCTACATGTACAACCTCCGTGCTATCTCTTGGTCTAAAACTAAGACCATGAAAAAATTTATACTTCAAAATGATAATTCCATGCTTTGAAAGGGTAAAAAATCAATGAAAACCTAGCTTTCTCATGTCCATTTTCTCCTATAAATTGCTGAGTTACTGTTAAAAGCCACAGGCTAACATTGACCACAGTTTAAAAAATGTGAGCTGCATAATCCCCCATGTTCCAAGTGTCTTTGATAAGGTCTAAATATAAAGCCTTGAAAAAATTGAATTTCAAAATGATTATTTAGTGCTTTAAAAAAGTGAAAATTTTAAGTTGACCAGATTCACCTTCCCATTTCCTCCCATAGACTTATTGTGTGTAGATCTAGGCTATTTTGTACTCGGCCCAAGTACTAATTGTTTATTCATTCATATCTTGCCAGTGGCAGCATAAATTTCTAAACTTTTGTACTCTATAGTGTGTTTATTTGTCCATTCAAACATTCCTATGTAGCTCAGATAGCAACTTTGACAATGTTTTTTAAATTGAAGCTCCACAATGTTAGCCTATCACTTTAAGAGTATACACCGATCCAAAAGTCGATGTTAATCTAGGCATATCTTGCCAGTGTCAACATTAACTTTCCAAAGTTTTGTATTCTATAATGTTTATTTGTCCATTCAAGCACTACTCTGTATGTAGCTCAGATATCACATTTTTTTAAACATTTTTTTTTATATATTAAAGCTCCACTAAAAATGTGGGATTATTGGAAAAAAAATGTAAGATAAGATTGTCAATTGTACTCAATGAGTATACTTACAGAACAACAAAATTTTAATATCAACTGTTCTCAAACCTTCAGTGAACAGATGGTATTCTGAAAATGTCACTACAGTACAGTAGAGAGAAGTTGAAAAGATAAGAACACTACGTTTTTGACAAATCTTCTACACAAATCCCCACTGCTGACAAAGTACTAACACAGAAATCAATACGTGGGACAATGTTAATTGTTGACATTGCAGCTGAGGGGTACTTGGTGGAAACTTCATCTGTTCAAACTGCCAATCCTACAACTATTTTACATATGAAGTAAATTAGTCCCACATTGATGTAATATACTTTTTCCTGGAAACCCATGAAGTGTGAAATTTTGATGAAAAATTTTCCATCATCAACCAGTAGTCAAGATCCTCTTTACATATGGTAATACTTACATCCCTGTTGGGAATATCCACACAAAGTCTCAGTTTCATCTTCATAATAAGGGCAGTCAGGGAAAAAGTTGCAGACTTGAGAGTCAAGTAGACAATGAGATGTACCGTTACATGTTAAACAACCTGAAAGGGAAAAAACAAGATGATAATTACAAACATACAATTCTAATCACAACAGTTTTCTTTAAAATTTATTACAGGGTCAGTTCCACAAATATTAATTAAAAAGAATGTACTCTTCAAACTTTGTCCACATTGGTATGTTTCTGTTGTTCATAAAGAGCAACCAACTGATATATGATGTTTTATGAAATGACATGTTCAAATTTCATGGGTGAAATTGATGGACGACTTGAACATACAAAATTTGATTCATTTCTCCCTTGGTGATATGATGAAGAATATAATGATGATAGTGGTGATGAAGTTGATGATGATGGTGGTGGTGGCAGACAAGATGAAGATGGCAAGGGTGATGGTGATGATGTTGATGATTTGATGATGAGAAGATGAGCACAATGATACCATCAAAGGTAAATAGCATGATTAGAGGTATAGTCCTCAACTTGGGGTAAAATTATTCAAAAATCAAGTAAAATATTGAAGGATTCTGTTGTGAAAAATGTAGGGTCAAATGATGAGTCATTTTAATAGACCTCACACCAGTATTCCTTGTAACAAGCAAATTTCTTGTTTAGCTTTCTATGGGAATTCAATTTCTATCGGGTCACAAGAGTAATTCAATACTGGTATGTCCATGCCTGATTCTCCTTAAGTAAACAAATTCAAGACAAATCCTTCCAGCCAAGATTTACACTTCAGGAAGTGGTTTATGTTCAAACTAATCAGCTTCTTGAGGCATTTTCAAGTATTCCTAGTCATGTCATGAGCCTTTAATATTACTATAAATATCATCATCTTTATTATCATCACCATCATCATCAGAGGAGGAGGAGTGGTGTTGTAGTTATGTAGCAGTAGAAATCTTGGTTACAGTCCGATAGACCGAGGGTTCGAACGACCGATTGTCGTAAAGGGTCTGGTAGTCTAATTTTCAAAGTGGTCCAATAGACCGAGTAACAGTAAGGGTCCTATAGGCCACTGGTACGATGGACTGATTGTGGAATGGCTCCAATATACCAATTATAACAGGGTCCAATACACCGATTAACAAATGGATACATAGACAACAGTCTCTCAGATTGTTTCCGTAATCAGTCTACAGGACCCTCAATCTGTAGAACCCTTACCGTTAACTGGTTTATCAGACCTTTTTTTTTAAAGGGAGAAGGAGCCAGCAACTAACAGGCATAAGTTAAGAATAAAAAGGACATTGTGAGTATTGTGAGAATTAAGGTACATGGTGATAAAGACAGCCTAAATAAGGTACTGTGTGATACTCACTCTCAGCAAGGCCCTATGAATTAGTTAAATTGTGTTTATTTTACATCTTTCTAAGTTTTATCCCAGGATAAAACTTGCAGAAACAGCCATAGGGGGAAGAGCTTATCAATTCAAACAGTGCATACATTACCATGGCGCGACTAACACGTATCGGGTGGCATACATCAGTCACCCATGATCACCTCCAGACCAGTGCACATGCGATCTGATTGGTTGGCGAGAACTCAATTTTTTTCTTAACTCATGCCTGTTAGTTGCTGGCTCCTTCTCCCTTTAAATTGGTCTACCAGACCCTTCATGACAGTCAGTGGGACCCTTGGTCTATCAGACCCTAGGTCTATCATCATCATCATCACTTGGTATCTTTAAAGGTAAATAACATGATTGGACATGATTGAGGGTATAGTCCTCAACTTGAGGTAAAACTATTCCCGAATAAAGTAACCTATGCAAGGATTCTACAGTGAAAATTTTGTGGTCATATGTTGACTCACTTTAAAATGACTGCCATCAGCATCTGTTATGACAAGCAAGTTGTTGTTTGGCTTTCTATGGGATTTAATTCTCTTGGGCCTCAAGAAATATAAACTGCTATTATGTTCACGGTTGATTCTCCTTGAATTAACAAACTCACGACAAATCACAACAGATCCACTCCAGCTGGTGAATCTTTTCAACTAGTTTGTTTCTTAAGGCATTATTTATTTCTCCCTATCATGTCACTGCCATTTGAGAATGAATACAAGTCATGCTATTTTCCAACTCTACCTGGACAATTATTCTCATCTCTGCCATAAGGACACTGAATTTCTCCATCACAAACGTCAGCTTGTAGTCCACAGGAACCATCAAAGCAGGAGAATTCAGAACAAGCTGGAGGATAGAAAAAAAAACAGTGAATTAGTTGTTCCTGATGAAATGTGATTCATTCTCCAGCAAAGAATTAACTGTTTATTTGCTACGGTCGACCACTGTCACCACAGCTGGCCCGCTACTGTCGACTCTGGTCGACGGTCTGTGTGAACAATAGTGCCTATTCAACTGTACGAGAGCAACGTATTTCCTGTTCTTTCATCTATTCACACCTTTTCCCCCAGTACTAACAATACACTATTCTGTCAAGTACAGGGCGAGTCACGCATGAGTGCACCTGTTTACAATGCATTGTTTATTGGGGATCTGAAAATAATCCAGCAGCCTAGGTAATCATAATGCACAAGGCAAGGAGTTAACACTTTATGTTCTAACGATTTACCTGCTAGCCCATGTGTAACCTCAATGCTGAACTGAATATAAAGCCGAAATCAAATTCTACAAGTGGTATTGTGACCTATGACCGTCCAACTCTGAAATCTAATCCATTTATTGGTGCACTAACGGACTAACCCAAGTTTGATTAAAATCCTATAATGTACAATATGACAAAATGGTTAATCGACCAGCCACCGACCTTCAAAAGTAAAACCGGTTATGAATCTGTTATCAAAGTTATTCGGAAGTGTGTGCACGTATTTCATAAGTTCATCTCACTGAGCTCTCAAATGCAGGTGGTATTATGAAAGGTCATTGGGACTACTGGGGGAGAAAGTGTGACCTATAGTGATTGGAATGTGAGGAATGCAGGTCAGCAAGGTTTAATGGCGAGTCTGATCAATTAAGACAGGAAGGAACATATATCTTTTTAAGTGTTTTCCACAAACCCACCCCCCCCCCCACCTTGTAAACTCTATAGTCTGGCAAGTCCATGCTCACAGGATTGTAACTCTTCATTTGTCAGTGGAGAAGATGGCAGGCAATCTGTTGTTTTTGGTTATTCAAAACTGCCTGGATATTGAAGTGCAGTCTCCAGATAGCAAAACTGATACAACACTACTTACGACAATCACGCTCGTCATCCCCATTGGTACAGTCCTCCACTCCATTGCAAAAATCGTGAGGAGAGACGCAGGTTATTCCATCTTCACAATTATATGAATTAAACGGACATTGCACTGGACCTGCATAGAAGTATGTAACAAATAAAATGAATAATCAATCAATCAATCAATCGATATCATAATAATCATACACATTATTTATACACTACTATTATTATTATTATTATTATTTTTACAATTAATTTTATCATTATCAATTTTGTTGTTATTATCATTATTATTATTATAATAACTCTAATTGCAACCTTAGGGCTTTTGTTGTTGGCCTATTTCGATTCCCCTTAACGCACACGTTTTTTTGCCTTAACACTCTCCTGCCCTATTGTGACGGAATAAACCCTATTGTTTGGATTCCCCCTATGGTGGGTTTTGATGTTGTTAATTGTTGTTAATAAGTAGTAGTAGTTAGTCGTAGTAGTAGTAGTAGTAGTAGTAGTAGTAGTAGTAGTAGTAGTAGTAATATTATTATTATCATTATTATATTATTATCATTATCATTATTATACTCTATATGTGGATTACGACATATCCTGTTGTTTCCCTTCTTATTATACTGTTTCGCCTTAACATCAGGTTTCTATGATAGAATAAACTGCATCACTGTGTTTCACTTTAAGCAATTTCAGATATTATCATCATCATCATTATTATTATTAGGGGTTAATTGTTAAGGGATAGTTTTTCCAGGGGATATCATTAAAGGGTAGTTTTCTTATTATAATAACGTTTCGTCTAATAGTGCCATCAAATTTTGCCTTTACATCAGGTTTCTATTGTGACAGAATAAACTGCATCACTGTGTTTCACTTTAAGCAACTTCAGATATTATAATTATCATCATCATTAATCATCCAAGGGTTACCCTTGGATGATTAGTAGTTTTCAAGTCAGAGTAATTATTCAAGGCATATTTTTTCAGTGATTAATTGTCCAGGGGTAGATTTCTGGTGGTAACTGTTCATGGGATCTTCCTGGGGTAATTTTCGAAGGGCGTATTTTTTTCCAATTGGAAATTTTTCTGAGGGTAATTTGTTTAGGAGGAATTTGCCCACATACAGTCTTGGGGTTATTGTCCAAGGGTAATTATCCAAGGGTAATTTCACAGTTAAATTGTCCAGGGGTAGATTTTCTGGTGGTTACAGTCCATGTGATCATTTTTGGGGGAGTAATTTTCCAAGGGCATTTTTTCCAAGGGTATATTTTTCTGGGGGTAATTGTTCATGAGTAATTGCCAACATACAGTCACTACAATGGCCTACTTACAATCTAGTTCATCTTCCCCATACAGGCATTCACTGTACCCATCACACACATAATAGTCTGGTAAACAGGTACCATCGTAGCAGGTGAACTCAGGGCAAACTGTCAGGAGTAAAGAAATTACATGAATGTTACTAATTAATTTATATATGGGAGATTCTATTTACATCAAGTGGCCAGAATAAAGATACATTTTTGTTGCAAGGGCGTTGGAGACCGAGAATGAGATATCTAGATTAGGCCAGGGTCTACGGACAATGCATTATACATAGAAATTAATCGTCTCCAATAACTTAACAAGAACATAAACCAGTAATTTTCTAGTGCATGATCACTAATTAGTCAATAGTTGTTATACAGGATACATGTGACTGGATCCAGCAAAAGCAGGCACTTGGTGGCAGATTTCAAAATTAGAATTATTGCGGTATTGGATAGAACATTTCACAAGCTATATTTTGATACAGAATATAAAAAAAATGAACCTGTATAAGGAAAATTACAAAAATTCAATTTCTGATTTTGCGTTGTGTTCAACTGGCGTTTCGCTCCTTTAAAGCCAGTTTCTTCAAACTGTGAATTGCAGACAAGTGTCAGGTTTTGCTAGATTGGGTCATGATTACTTTATCTGCCTTTTTATACTAAAACGTGAAAAATCCTAAACCATCTTTAATGTGAACACAGGTTTGTGATGTAATATTCATAGGTCACAGGTTCACTGTATATAAAAGAGAAAGGAAAGTATAGGAGAGGAGGAAACTTAGTTTAAATTTATGGACAAAATACTGAAATTACGACAAATTTTCCACTCCTCCACTGTGCCCCAAATTTCTACCAGGAGATTTTTCATCTTGGAAATGTCAACAGAGCATGGCAAATCCCTTCAGCTCCTAATCCCCAAAACTAACAGACTGCAGCTGCTGTTTTTGGTAGGACAGGGAGAGTCCAGTATACATAGACCATTCCTTTTAAATGTTCACAAAACCTTTATTTCTCGGTCGATTTATGACATTTAAAATTTAATATACATGTACAGTTAGCAAATCAGTGGCCTCTTCTGTAAAAAAAAATAAACTAGAGCAGTTAGACTGCGCGCAGTTGATGGGTATGCCTCCGCAGTCCGCACTCCCATCCAATTGATGTAATTGAAAAGCTTCAAGTTACCGTGGTAGCAAGACCAATGAGATGAATAAGCCCATTTGACCTTTGACCAAGTTATAGTAAAATCCAATAAGTAGTTCTTAAATTATCGCGACAATGAGCTCAATTCGGACATGAGGCCTTGTGACCTTTGACCTCTGACCTTTCAACTCCAAAATCGAATCAGTAAATTGATGCCTTATATTAGATACTTCTCCCAAGTTAACATCAAAATCGGACCAGTCATAGTCAAGTTATCACAGTAACGAGCCCAAATCAGATATATTTAAGGCCCGGTGACCTTTGACCTTTGACTTTTCAACTCCAAAATCTTATTAGTTCATTGGTGCCTCATAATACATACTTCATTCAAGTAACATGAAAATCCGACCAGCCGTTCTCAAGTTATCACCGTAACGAGCCCAAATCAGACATATTTTAGGCCCAGTGACCGTTGACCTTCGACCTTTCAGCTCCAAAATCTAATCAGTTCATTGGTGCCTCATAGTACATACTTAGTCCTAGTTACATTAAAATCCGATCGGGGGTTCTTAAGTTATCGCGGTAACAAGAAACGGTAACGGACGGACGGACAGACAACCCGAAAACATGATGCCTCCGGCAACTTCGTTGCGGAGGCATGAAAATGACTCAAGATCAGCTTACCCTACCTGAATTTGCTTCAGTCAAACAATTTATATAAACTGGCAATGCTATAACATAAGATCAAGGATTACATGTAATGTGCAAAGCTCTTACAGGGAGAAGGGAAAGCCCCAAGGGGCAAGAAGTAAAACTCAGGGTTCGTGGAACATGGAAAGTTCTATTGTCATTGGGGTGTTGACAAAGTGGAGACCTGTCGTAATGTAACAGCTCACCCATACTCACAATCACAGCGGCTTTCATCTTCTCCACTCTGTATGCAGTCGGTCACATTGTTGCACCACTCACTTGGGGTCAGACAATGAGGAGATCCACTGCAAGCAAATTCACCAGGATTGCATTCTAGAGGACGGAATGGTAAATGAAGAGGAGTTTAAAGGAGATCATTTCTTTGCATGCCTAAAATCACCATTGTGTAAATACACAGCGGCATACCATTAACACTATATTCACCCTTTAGCACCTGAACCGCCCGAAACCGTCCCTCTTATTACTCCCTGTACCACCCGAAACCGCCCTTCCGTAAAATGTGCTTTAGTATCCATTGTACACCCGTAGTTCACTGAAATGCCCAAAACCACCCGTCTTACTACTCCCTAAACCGCCTGAATCCGCCCGTCCATAAATTGCGCTCTAGTATACATTGCACGCCCGTCTTTTGGGCACCATTGAGGGCAATATTGCTGTACCTTCCAGGGAACCATACGTCATTATCTACAGAGTCTTCAGTGGCTAAAGGGTTAAATGGGGGGGGGGGTTAAATTGACCCTTAAAAAATAAAATGTATTGAGTGCAATTACTCTTAGAATGTTGAGCTCTCTTGTATGGATTTAGCTGTCCCCTTCAGAATAATAAACTAATTTTACTGGTAGTTATCCTGTATCACATAATAGTTTGGATGTAACCTGATCTTTATGAAGTATTAAAATATGTCAGAATAAGAAACAAAGATATTTTCCGATGAGAAATGTGTGATATGCCCATTTTTGTCAAATGTTATGATTGCTTAATTTAAGAAGGGCCCAGTCTGGAGACTTTAGTTTGCCAACCCTTTCAAATTCGAAAAAGTGAACTGTTTCATATAACTTTTGTAAGCTATGAAATGGTGTTATATCTATCATTTGAGGTATGTAATTACAGTGTAAGTTGATTTCCAGCAAAAACATAATTCTTGGACTTGGTCCCCTTTTGAATTCATTGATTCATTTGTTAAATGATGTTTTGAATGAATCACAGATGACAGAACATCCCATAACCTGTATCCAGTTTGGCAAACTTACGCAGAACTCTAACGCCCAGTCGCACTCTCATCGTTTCTCCCTTCTCTTGCCGCATCAATATGTAGACGGTGTTACCCTGCGAGGCAAACTGGTACATGTTGTTGTACGAATAATTGCCGAGAGGGCTGAGGCTACCCAACACCCCAGCAAAGTCGATTGGATTGTGTCCGTTTCCGACGACCGCAAAGGAACGCGCGGCGTATCCCGTGTTGTTAGTGAAACTCACTTCCAAGGTGTCGAAGAAGAAGTAGGTGTCGTTAGGACTAGTAAGTCGATAGAGGGCGTAGTCCGCGTCGGTAGACACATTTCTGGAGTACAGTGTAGAGGCGTTGAATTCCACATTTGCCCCAAGAGGCAGACTGATGTTTACTGTGAGAGAACAAAACCAAACAATACACAATTAATGTGCTCCAGAGTGTCCAAAATGCATGTGCAAGACTTGTATACTGTCAATCAAAATTACTTCAACTGCCCCTCTTCTTAGAGAACTCCATTGGTTGCAAATACGTCAAAGAATTAACTCCGAAATTTTGTTAATTGTGTATAAATCACTATGTGACCATGCTCCTAGTTACATAACAGAACTGCTTCAACTCAAAGTCCAGTCACACAGTCATAGCCTGCTCAGTTCCACAGATACATTATTATTTCGAATTCCCAATGGCAAAACAAAAATCACTCTCGAGGACCACGCATTTATACATACCTCCAAAAGAAGAATGCTGACACATCGTTTCATTTTCATCTGCGCCACTATATATGCAGTTGGAGACAAAGTCACACACTTCTCGGCTCTGGAGACACCTACTTGGTGCGACTGGCAATGCTGGGCACATGAACTCATCTTCCTCACATGCACCTGCAGGGATGAGATTGGAAGAATAAACCCCAATAGATCCAAGCTATCTCATTCGGTCATGGGGGGGGGGTATTATGCCCCCCCCCCCGATCTTGGCCGCAGATGGCACAATCACCGCAAAAATTTGCACGCGCATAGAGCTGGATGTAATCTAAAAGACTGTATCATTAGATTTTCAAAAATACATATTTAAATTTTTTAATAATTATGCAAATGTATGAATGAAATCATATGTTTGCCTATAACTCACTTAAAATAGCTTGTAGAATGCTAAGTTTTGGTGAAAATATTCTTTTTGACATTTCTGACATTTACCTACAAAAAAATTGCTGAATCAGAATTGATTTCTTATGTATTTTATTGTTTTGTGAATTTTCTTAGGTATTTCTGTGTTTTTCAACCTTTTGTTTTTATTGTTTTTTTGATGAACTTTGTCGGGGACTTTTTTGCAATCATAAACAGCATAAAATTCATCTATTTCTACCAGTTAAAGTAAAAATAATCATACATTTATGATATTTGGCGGACAACACAGTTTGCATTGATTTTGTACACAAAATCATGTTTTTGAGCAATTTGGAGTTGCATGCATGTAGGAAAAGTCGCGTAGCGTCGTAACGGTACGTCTGATCTTTGCGAAAATGGTCTCAAATGATGCGCGAGACTTGAAAGTAAAAAGCCAGCGAACGGCGCAGTGAAGAAACTTGTTGATAGGCAGAGGGGGGGGGGCATTATCCCCCGGGGCTATTAGGATTAAAAAGAAATTTGTGGGAGTCAATTTAATATGAATGGTTGGGCAGGGTGTTCAGACATTTCAACATACATGTATACTTTTTTCAACCTCAGTCAAGTGCCATCCATTAGGGTGGGGTTGGTGGCTTTGCACTAGGGTTGAGGAAAGCAGTCACAAGTCACGAGGCCGCTGGAAAGAATATTATTCCCATATACTTTGTACTCATGACTCGGTCCGAGGCCAAAGCCAAGGCTGGCAAAATCTGGCCTCAAGGCCGGCCTCGACTCCATCTCTACTGTGCACCTCCATCGTCTTTGGTCTCGGACCCTTGTTCATATTTAAGTCCAGTCCATTTCTTAATATCATCAAACCAAGTTATTGTTTTCCTCTTTCACGTTTACCTTGTACCATTCTTTCAAGTAACAATTTCTACAATCCTCCTCTTATTTCAGTGATTTCAACTTCAACTTCAACTTCAACTTTATTCACTCCATCTTTTTAAAAATACAGCACAATGAACATTTAAACACATAAGAAGAACGACAACAAAAAGACAATATGGAAAAAATACACATGTGAAAAGATAACAAAAATGTACATACATGTAAAAACAGGCTTAGTAATATAAATATAACAGATGAAACGGGAATCCACAATAAAACCCCCTAGGGTTTTGTCCACGTGGACCCCCATAGTTTTATAAATCACTATGAATTCGTAATTTAAATTCCAAAGCAAGGGTCCAGTATGGCGTATGGTGTGTAACATGAAAACTTTATCAACTTTCCAAAGATGAAACTTTCTCTTATTCCTTGTATTATGACTATGAATTGTATCATTAAGTGTAAACATACTTTATAAATGCATCGGGTAATAGATTCATTTTAAATCTATATAACAAAACAAGTATATTAAATTTATTAAGTTGGTGTATATCAAGACAATTAAGTGATAAAAACAAAGGTTTCGAGTGGGCCTTATATGAAGAATTGGTACATATTCTGATTGCTCTTTTCTGAAGTGTAAGAATCGGCTGTAATTTACTACTATATGTGTTGCCCCATACTGCATTACAATAATTAACGTGGGAAAGGAAAAGCGTATTATAGAGCATAAACAGTATTTTGGTAGGTAGGTCATTACGTAATTTGTTTAGTATTCCAACGCTACGAGATAATTTTTTACACAAAGTATTAATATGCATATTCCAATTCAGATTACAATCAATATAAATGCCTAAGAACTGGGTACACTGAACCTGCTTCAAAGAAATATTATTCATATGTAATTTAATGTTTTGAAAATTTGTTGGTATACGTTTTGAGTGATTATGGAAATAGATGAAACTGGATTTATCAATATTTACGATCAATTTGTTGCTCTGAAACCATGTGTTCAGCGTATCCAGTTCTGTTTGTAAAGTAGAAATTAATTCAGAGAAGCAACGGTGTGACAAAATGGCATTGGTGTCGTCGGCATATAAGACAAAGTGTAAAATTTTGGAAGAATTACATATATCATTTATAAATAATGAGAAAAGAAGGGGTCCCAATATGGACCCCTGAGGTACACCAGACAAAAGAGGATGAGTATCAGAAAATGTATCTTTGTAATGGGTTATCTGGAATCTGTTATGTAAATAATTTTTGAACCATCTGAGTGGGAGGCCTCTTACTCCATATACTTCAAGTTTTTTTAAAAGAATATCATGATTAATTACATCAAATGCCTTGGTAAGGTCAAGAAAAATCCCAATTGTGTGCATATTTTTGCGATCATTCAGCGATCATAACTGAAGAAAATACATTTTTGGACACAAGAGGGCACTGTACAATGTGGTACACCGGAGTACAACATTTCCCCGGGGTAGTGCATGGTGCATCATTTCGTACAAGCATGTCACACCAAAAATCGCTAAAAAAAAAGGTGATTTCATGTACAATTTCAACACAAACTGTGTTTTCAGCCTAAATTCATAAATGTGTGATTATTTTTACTTTTACTACATAAAATAATTAATTTAATGCTGTTAATAATCGCAAGTGTCTCCAACAAATATCATTTAAAAAAAAACAATGAAATGCATAAGAAATTGATTTTTCCAGAAAATTGTTGTAAATATCAGAAGGAATATTTAAATCAAAACCTAGGATTTCATATGTCTTTTTTTTATGATTTGTTGGTCAAAATATGATTTCATGTATATATTTGCCTAATTAGTTATAAATAAAACAATATTTTCACAAAATTAATCATGGCATTTTTTTAGTTTACATGAAGCTCTTGGTGTGTGCAAAATTTTGCAATTGTGCGATATGCAGCCAAGATCTCAAAGGGGAACTTTAGGCCCCCCCCCCCCAAGTCATTTTAGGTATCAAAATAGCCAAGTCTTTTTAGGCTTAAAATGATCTTACAGTCCCTTCATGCACTTATGCTCAATGTAAACTACCATTGTCCACATGATGCACCACATGTTATTCCGGGGTACCGTTGTACCCCTGTGTACCGCGTTGTGTAGTGCCCTCTTGTGTTCATAAAAAGTATTTTCTTCAGTAATGGTGCTGGGGCTTCTCCAGTGCACAGCAAAAAGACATAAACGGACAAAAAGTGGGGTGAAAATGAAGCTGAAGTTGTTATCTGAACGCTCTATAGTGTTAAATAACATCATGTAACAAAACATTTTGAACATTGAAAAGCACACTCCAAACACAACTGTTACATAGTTTTGTAACCCAGGGCAGAGTGCTACAAATTAAATAAACAATTCAACAAAATGGTACCCCAGGGTATCATTTATGTCATCGGTCATATCCTACCTGGGCATTCGGCAACACATTCCGTAGAATATGGTGACGTCCTTGTTAGGCCTTCAGGACAGAAACAACCGGGTTCGCAGACTTCAATACAGAAATCGTCAGGGAGATCTCCCTCGGGCTGGCAAGTCTTCGCACATGGTGAACCACACTCCGTGTAAACCAAATCGCCCAGGCACTCTGGTGCTGAAATGCAAGACAAATTGTTACAGGATGAAAAGTACGAAAAAAAATGTTATATATTTTTCATTATTATTATTGCTTTGTCATCATTTCGGTTGACAGGGACAAGAAAAGCGAAGTTCACTTAATGACTGTTACCCGCAGGCATCCAGTCCCGTGAAGTTTGTATACGGATGTGTGACCACAACACTGGGTTTTCACCACTCTCTTTTCGATGAATTGCGTGGGTTCTTTTATGTGCTGAGGTGTTTCTGTCTCAACACAGGGCCTCCGGCTTTACGACCTATCCGAAGGACGAGGTAATGGAGATAAAGTGCTTTACTCAAGGACACAACCACCAAGGCCTGGCGTGAATTCGAACCACGGACCTCTAGGTCGAGAAACCGAAGTCTTATCCACTGAGCCATCATGCCTCCCCTATGCAACCGCCCATCTCAAAACCAACAAAAATGCTGCAGCATGTCTCAAAAAATTTCTGCAAGTAAAAAGTGCCCTCTTTGGCAATTAGAAAATACTCTGGTGACATGATGCTTACATCAACGTCAAGGGCAAAATCTCAGCTTTCAAATGCCATTTGGTTTGTTCAGTTTGTTTTAATCTCGAGATATGTTGTAAACAACAAAAGTGTGGAATCACAATTGTGTCACTTTTACAAGGGACTGCAGTCAAAGTGGCACAATTGCAATTTTACCCTTTCTTATTTAAATTAACATATCTCAAGATTAAGACAAGCAAATTGAACACAACTAACGGTATTTGAAAGCTAAGACTATGCTCTGGACATTGATGTAAGCATCATGTCACATGAGTAGTTTCTAGTTGCCAACGAGGGTGGTTTTCACTTGCACAATTTTTTTTTAGACACACTGTATACACCCTTCAAACTTTGTTTGGTAGGAAGAAAGCAACCAGATGTAGGCAAACACATTACGAGAACGCTTTGTTAAAAAACCTTCCGAGTTCTGTAAATCTGCTAAACATGAAACTCGGAAACAAACTGTCGATTCGGCACTGTTTGATGTGGTAATCGCACCATGGGGATCCTTGTAACTACAATTCAGATTGAGATTGCAATGTAAACATGGCCTACTATCACAAAGACAGTGAAGACCCCCTATTGTTATCATAGCCTAATTTCTGGAGATAATGTTTACACAACACCACCAGTTCTGGCATAAGGACTAGTGACCAGAGAGGGTATTGTTTACTTAGTGATAACTTTGATGACTGACACAATAGGGGGTCTTAAATGCATGACTTGAAACGACAGTCTCTAAATTTTAATGAA
Organism: Eucidaris tribuloides; assembly: GCA_001188425.1. Lineage (NCBI taxonomy): Eukaryota > Metazoa > Echinodermata > Echinoidea > Cidaroida > Cidaridae > Eucidaris > Eucidaris tribuloides. The sequence goes on from JZLH01S0137880.1 coordinate 65,337, forward strand.
AGGTTCTCCTCATGATACAACCTTCTTGCTTATACTCACGTGGTGGACAATATTTCTCATCCTCGTAGCTGTACGGACAATCCACAGTGCCATCACAATAACCAGTAAAGGGGAGGCAGTGAGGGGAACCTGTGCATGGTGAAGCTTCTTCAGGATTACACTCTGAAAAAAAAAGTTTTACAAAATAGATTCAACTGATATTAACCCGTTGCTTCCGAGATTCTGTAAATCCCGTAGACTAAACACAGGGTACATCCGGTTCCCATAGCCAATGGGTTAAAAGGGCAGAAATACCAACTTTCATCAATGCTTTTCCGTAATTTCATAACTAAAAAATCCGAAATGTTGCCATATTTTGAGTCAAAATCAGTAATTCTAACATAAATGCAGTGGAATTACAGAACACTGATTTCATAAAATCAGTATTTTCAAGCAACCCTCAGTATTCTTTGCCACTTTCAGTAGAAATTACTGAAAATCAGTACCACTTGGCAACTCTGAAAGTGGAATTACATGCTCACTGCACGTTGCTTCCACCAGAGGCAGAAAAGTCAGCAAAAATTTGAGAAAAATCAAATACGGAAAAGATGAATTTTTGAAAATTGTACAGATCATTACGAATTCAACAATGCTACAGTGACATTCACAGCTACATGTACCTTCGATTTGTTTTGGACAAGAATTACAACTAAATGTTAATTTTCTTGAACATTTACAAATGCAAATACCTATTCCACATGAGAAATTACATAATACAGTCTAAACATAATTAATTACATAATACAAGTCTAACTATATCAGTACAGAGACATAAATAAGGTTTTCATTTCATTTCAGGGTTTTTTTGTATAATTTTTCATTACTTTTGAAAACAAACAAGGCGATAGCCAAAATGTGTCTCGCCAAGTTTCGCGTACATAGAAATTTGCTGAAAGAACTTAACATTGGGCTCAAAAAGGTCATTGACCCCTGCTGGTGACCTTTGAAATTTTGTTGACCTTCAGCTTCCTATGAGACATATACCATCCAAGTTTGGTCACAATTGGGCAAATGGGGGCAAAGTTATGGGCCATAAACAAAACTTGCTCAAAAAACTTAACATTATAGTCCAGTCATTTTAGCTTTTCACTTCAAACTAATTGCAACAGAATTGTTTTCACCACAATGCATTTCTTTGAGGTCCCCTGAACACC
>JZLH01S0137892.1:7481-24889 GCA_001188425.1 Eucidaris tribuloides
TGATATTCCACAGGAATCAGAATAATCATACAGTAGTTCCAGACTTCCAGTCTGTTAATAGTGATACCAAAGTGCCTCATGATATCTAAGTGAATCATTTGCATGCATGGGTATATTGAAGAAAACAGAGAATATTATTTTAAATAGAAAATCTATATTGTTTCAAATGGAAAATTGCTAGTTAGTAAGTCTACTGCATTACTGACTATACATACAGTATCTCACTTGATGGAAGTGTAGCCTTAAAGAAAATACAATTTCAACTAGAAATCACAATTATATATCTGATTGTGTTAGAGGGAAAAGTAGAAAACTTAGGATTGCAACAAAGATCCAGAAGATGCAACTTTTTGGTGGAGTAATGTAATACAGTGTGCAGTTACAGGATAACTAGTTGATTATTTTACTTGTTACTTAGGATCTTACATGTATATATGGATTGAAAAATAACCTTGTAAAAATTAAGGATCAGAGACAGAAACTGGCTAACGGCAGTGTGAAGCACATGAATGCATCATGAAAAAAGAATAGATCTTGATTTAGAGGAAGAAAACAATAAAGACCCTCAAAAGGGATATGAACCTTTGAACCCCCAGTCCTAGACCATTAGGTACTGATAAAACAGGAGGTGCATACAGCACATTTATGTAGCAGAGGTCTTACATGTATTCTTGTACAATTTCATTTGAATACTGAGATATTTATGTTTATTTACTGATTACTATTTTACTTTACTTACAGTATTATCATTTACAATTATCATTTATACAACATCAACATCCTACTCCTATAGTAAACAGCCGCTGAATATGATTGCTGGATTACTTTACCAACATTTTAAATAATACTTGTAACCATACGATCCGATCCGTACTTCATGCACTGTGGTGAGCTTGGAGACGTTAAAGTGCTCCTGTATTGATCCACCTCCTTTCAGTATAAAATTTGTTTTAGTCTTGCACAAATAAGGTGGACGCTCTTGTTTGCTGTTTCTTTGTAATGGATGCTCTCAATACATAGTTGAGGATTAAAGCTGTCCCAAATAGAGCACTAATAAACCCTTACTTAGCCCTTGAGGTGCTTCCTACAACCTTATATTTAACAGAAACCCCACAAAGGACCCACAGACTTTAATCTGTCACTACACTACACTGTAGTCTACATGTACATGTACATGTAGGCTTTGATGTTGCGAAGCAGTCTGTTTGACATACACATGTACACATGTCATGTGTGGTGTGTTTTGACTTGAAAGAAGTATGTTGTGTGCTATTTGTCATGGAATGCATGGTTGAATCACCCACTTAAGTAATTTGAACATTTAAGGGGTGGGTGTAATGCTATTAAGAAGAGATAGAATGAGGAAATACATTTTAATGCAAATGTTGAGCATTTACATAGATATACAAATTTTCAAATCTAAATTGTGTGTTTAATCTACAAATAATACCACCTTGATATACATGTATGCCATATCCTTACTATCCTGCCACTACATGTAAGTCCAATATACTATTTTAAACCAAAATCTGCTGAATAGTGACTGAGTTATTATGAAAAAAAAATATGCTTTTAACAGAAATGTAATATTGACATTCTGTAAGTTTATGAAGTACGATTTAAAGGAGAATTTTTCACCCAATTTTCATTAATTTTTCCCTTAATTCATATTCAGTTCAGTTCAGTTTAGTTCAATATATTTCATCAAGCGATAAAAACAACAAAATACAAGTATACATTTACATTCCAAAGAAAAATAACAAACAAGCCAAAATTAACAATGTATCGCTTTGATAAGGTAGCGGCCAGAAAGGGTAAAAATTCCTTCTATAAGGCTGACCTTACAAGACATTTTAAAATGACTACATTATGTTGACGTTACAAACGAAACCCAACAAAACAATTAAAGACATTTTACACGGTTAAAACAACACGAAACAAATAACAAGCAAAACAGACAATAAAGCCACATTAATGTTAAGAGTGAAGGTTATTGTATGCTTATCGAACAGGTATTTCTTGCAATTAGCTTTAAAAATATTTAAAGAGGATGAGTAAAGTTTGTGGGAGTGAATTCCATTTAAGTGGACCTTGATAAAATAAAGATTTCAAGAATTGAAGGATGCTATGTGCATCTAGCTTCCTTCAAAATGTTAATACATTGATGACTTTTGAAATCACATCAAGTAAGTAAGACAATTACCTATCCTGGTAGACGTATGATAAAAATGATTTAAAAAGTACTGTGCTGAGTATGCTGACTTTTCTCCATCTTAAACTTACTGTGAAATAAGATCTATAATAATCAAACTGAAATATTTTTTTTTTATTTGTTTGTTTTTAGAGTGAAGAATTAGAGACATATACATGTAATAAGATATATGTGATGTAGACCCCAAGGGCTCTTGTCCATCTCCAAGAAAAAAAAACAATCAGTGATTATTTGATTATATTAACAAAGTAGCAACCCTTCAAACAAAATTGTGGTACAACTGGTATCCAAGGGATTAAAATCAATACATAATTTATTGTCTATTCAAATATTAGCTAAAGTGATGCATTTAATCATTGTGCTTTTATGTTTGTAATCAACTCACTCAGATTATGAACTCTTCGCAAAATGGCAGTAAAAATCAATCCACTTTCCATTAGAAATTGATGAAGCATGCAGTCCTGATGTAATGTAGATCATACTCAATTTCAGTTGTGACAATGAAACAACCTGCACATGTATGGGGAAATCAATAAAACAGTTTCCAATATGTGTTGGACAAGTGGTGGGAAAAATCAAATGATAATTGTGTTTGGTGAACAAGTTGTTTTGATTTCAAGATCAATGTGAATGATGATGCTTTTTCCCCTCCATCATTGACAAGCCAATATGGTGTTGTCGTATAGAAAACAAGATTGTATTGATTTCATTGTTATAAAGTAAGAGGCTTTTAATTGAGTGATATTATGGTTGCTTGGTTTCTTGCAAATATAATATCTGGTATTAATCAAGTGTAGGTTACAGATGGTATGGGTAGTGATATTCAACTCACTCTGTCATGAAGCAATAAGTTAAGTAAATTGATAAGACATTTTTTGCAGATTTTTTTCCTCACTGAGTTACTGTATTACATCCACAATTATTGACATACCATGAAAGAAACTGAATTGAAAGGAATGCTAGATGGACTAATGAGGTATTGCAGATTTCCTTATCAAAAAAAAATCAGTTATTCAATTGCAATCAGTGAATCAATTAATCAATTGATAGATCAGTCAATCTATTAATTAATTAATTCATCAATCAATTCATCTAGTTCCCTACATTTTATTCTGAACTCATTAGACTCATTGACAGACAGACACACATATACATGTACACACATACACACACACACACACACACACACACACACACACACACACACAACGACACGACACGACACGACACACACACACACACACACACACACACACACACACACACACACACACACACACACACACACCTCAAGCAGTTAAAGGCAGGAAACATGTTGTTGCTAAGCAACAGAGACACCAATTTTATGCTTGATTCCCTGTAGAACTGCAGCACCAGCACACTAGGCTCTTGAGCAATTGCATACGCATGTCTTTCTAATTTATTTTAGTAATTTGATTAAAGTCACTCAGACACAAATAAACTGAACAAAATATGTGAGGAATAAATGCCTCAAGGCAACAATGAATGAATACTTGTACACACTACAGTAGTTAGTGTACATGTAGCAATTTATGAAATGTACACTATACATGTATGTGAGATTGTAAAATATAGTACAATCATGTCTAAAACATATTATTACAGTAGTACCAGTGTTATGTGTATGTATGACAATCTACTTTTTGTCTCGCCTGAACGAAGTTTGGCAGAGACCTAGTAATCACTTTTCCTGTTAGTCTGTTAGTCTGTTGGTCTGTTGGTCTGTTACGAAAATGTTTAAGTTTTATGTTAAAGTTTTTTGTTTTTGTTTAACTTGCTCTAATTTCTTTATTTCTGCATCAATTGTGCTCACACTAGGTACAAATGATCCTTGGATAGTACCACATGTGTGTTGATGAGGATGATGAGGTCAAAGGTCATCTAGGGGTCAAAAGTTCAAATGATATGAGGCCATCTGTTACGAAAATGTTAGTTTTTACGAAAATGTTAAAAGTTTTTGTTTAACTTGCTATCATTTCTTTATTTTTGCATCAAATGTGTTCACACTTGGTACAAATGATCCTTGGGTAATACCACATATGTGTTGATGAGGATGATGAGGTCAAAGGTCATCTAGGGGTCAAAAGTTCAAATGATATGAGGCAATCTGGTACGAAAATGTTAGTTTTTACGAAAATGTTAAAGTTTTTGTTTAACTTTTACTCATTTCTCTTTTTGTGAATCAATTTTGTTAAAACCTGAAACAAATGATTAGTGGGTAATACCACATGTTTCTTGATGAGGATGGAGAGGTCAAAGGTCATCTAGGGGTCAAAAGGTTATATTACGTGTTTTATTGATTGCGAAATCAGGCGAGACTCGTGGTTCACGAACCACCTTGTATTGGTACTCTGTCACTCTAATAGGATTCCTAGCTATTCTTGAAAATACAGGGAAACGGGTTCCTTTTTTTCCAGTCAGGGAATTTGAGAATAAAGTCAAGGAAACTGAGAAAAACACTCAAGTTAGGGAAAAAATGAAAATTTCATTGTTGTCCAAGAGAGTCTCCCACATGTACAAATGTGGCCTGTGCACAAACTCTACCATACTTTGAATAGCCCCATCAGAAAAAATATCACTGAAAAAATAGGGAATTTTTGTTTTCATGAAATGCTGGGAAAATAAGTCATTGTCATTGTGTAATTATGAATATACATGTATTTCATTTTTCATTCTCACAGAGGAAAGGAATGAAAACGACTGTGGATAATACTTCACCAAAAACATTTGTACATATGCAAGTCAATATGAAGAAACTGCAGGTAAGAATTAAGATCAGTAAGAAGTTACAGAAAAATTAATATCTTTCCAAAAATTTTATACAATTATTCAATCAGTGAACATTCTTGAAAGTACCGGTATTTTATCCTCAAGCAAAATCAAGTGGAAAATACATGTAGTTTGTAGATTATAGTCCTTTATTTAACTCACCTGTTTAATTTGGTAATTCATGTGTAACCATTACCTACAATTGTGTCTGGATTTTCTGCTTTTATTATCCCATTTCCTTCTTCTATTCCTTATTAAATCATGGTGAATTCTGATTCAGTGCCACCCTCAGAGTTTTCTTGTTATACCCCCGCCAAACGAAGTTTGAATGGGGTATCGTATATACATATAGGAATCAGCGTACTGGGTGGTCGGGCGGTCGGTCCATTGCAAAACTTGCGAATCAAACTACTTCCTCAGTTTTCGATCAATTCTCGTGAAATTTGGCACACACATTGGTCTTGGAGTAAAGATGTGCAAGACACACTTTTCACATGTGTCGAAACTGCGTTGCCATGGTAATGACATATTATTGCAAAAATCAGGTAAAACTCTTGCGGATCGAACTACTTCATCAGTTTTCGACCAATTGTGAAGAAATTTGGTACACACATTGGTCTTGGAGTAAAGATGTGCAAGACACATTTTTCACATGTGGTGAAAAATGCATTGCCATGGTAAACAGCATAATAGCAAATCATTTAAAAATCTTGCGGACCGAACTACTTCCTCAGTTTTTGACCAATGCTCATTAAATTTGGTACACACATTGGTCTTGGGGTGAATATGTGCAAAACACAATTTTTGAATGTGTTGAAAAATGCGTTGCCATAGAACAGCACATTATGGCAAATCATTTAAAAATCTTGCGGACAGAACTACTTCCTCAGTTTTTGACCAATGCTCATTAAATTTGGTACGCACATTGGTCTTAGGGTGAATATGTGCAAAACACAATTTTTGAATGTGTCAGAAACTGTGTTGCCATGGTAATAATGGCCAATTATTGTAATACACTGTATGTCAGGGACGTGATGGGGCGGGGGTATTAATCACTTTTAGTGATATTTCTGGTTTTTTGTTTGATGTACATGTATAATAGGCTGAAGAGGAGCGTCAGGCAATGATAGATCACGAGAACCGTATCCTTCTGGCCAAACTGACAAACATCATCCGATCCGGAGGTCAGCTGGACAACTGGAATTTTGAGTACGATGCGGCACCAAAAACGTATGTTTACCTGTCATCAATGATTTTATGCTTATTATCTCTGATTTTAAAACTACAAGTACACGCATAATTTCTTCCTAAATGATATACAGAAGGTATTCTATGCATATTTTCATGCCCCAAATCTTTAACCTATTGTTGGTAAATTGCACAATGTTTTGGGTCATGCTACCTAACTTTGACAAGCAAAAGCAAATGGCAAAATGACCATTTAGTAAAACATAGTTTTCATCCCTTAAGGATTCTCTGCATTTTGTTTCATATTGATTTTCTTATCCTCTTTAATGCATCAAAAGTAACATCTTAATCATTAATTCACCATTAGTTTATATGTTACTGGTTTGTTTTCTCTACTTCCAAAGCTTAAATTCATCACTCAAGCAGAGGGAACAAGAACGGATAGAGCGAGAGAATCTAGCAATGTTAAAGAGACTAAACAACACAAAAGGAGCCTACAGCTTTGATAAAATGGTGAGTTGAAATGTAGAATTGGATAATACAAATAAATTATTGCTATGAATTTGTTTTCATTTTCAAGTTAAATATAGGAAGCACGCATTTTTCTTCATCATCTTTCTCTTTTTTTTATTGCTACCATACTGTAGCAGTAAGTGCTGTTCTATATTTTCCTGTACTATAAATGTATGAAATGGTTCCATGATTGTCTTCCATGTTTGCTGGGTTATATCAATCCAAAAGGAATTCATTCAGTTTGTTAATACATGTATATTTATATATAGAATATAATAATTATACATAATCATATACAATATAATACATGTTACGTTCATGTGTCTCAAGAACTGGCTTTATTTGTCCAGAAATAGAACCATTTTATCTGATATACTACCGACTTCACCTCCCAACTTTTCAGAAGAAGGTAGTTCCTTTTCCAGCTGTGTTGAGTTTTTTTATTGGCAGACTTTTGCTACTTCTACACAAATAAATGATAATTCCAGTTCTGGATTTATTACAACATATGATATTTTCCTGATGAACTTAGTTAATTAAATATTTGTCATTGTTCTGTGTTTATTTCACCACTTCCTTTCATCTTCTGCAGGAGGATGAGTATTTGATGCACGAGTATTACAAATCCATGAAAGCACAAGCGACAAAGAATTACGAGGTTGACGTCAGAGGTGTGAGTGATCCGGATGAATTTGTCTTCTATGCCAAGGACAGACATCTAAACAAAGAGGTAAATATGCATACACAGGGCCTGCTGTATACTGCTTATGCCAGATATTTCATATACATATATTTTTTTGATTTTGCTTCAAAACAGGTAATTCATGAGAGTTTGTTTTTTAGTTTATTGTATTTGCATTCACTTTGTATATAGGTATCAGGAAGTGAACATTTTTGCAGTTTAATCACAAAAATAAAACCACCATGAAATATTTAGCATACAGTATGTAATCAAAGCCATGGAGATGTAATAGATTTGTGGTGGTAATTATCTCTCTCCTGTACTTTAAGTATGCATTGTTCATGTACTTTTGTTTTCTCAAAACAAAACAAAACATAACAAAGCAAACCACTTAAAACAAAAGGCAAAGGGTTTTAGAAGTAAATGCTATTACAGTGAAAATGTATTAATATAGGTGCTGATGATTCTGAAAGTGATGGAATCTATACTTTTGGATGCTCTGTTTATTCAAAAGTAAAAGGTTTTTACAACTCAAGGAATGATGTACGCTTTTCCTTTTGATACTTTGATATCTAGGTTGTATATTTACATAGGCAGCAGTTATCTTTATCTTCTTGATAAGATGTAACAAAGTTTCCTTCATTTCTTTTCTCCCCCCCTTCCCCTTTTTTTTTTTTTTTTACTAGAAAACCTTTATTGAGGGTGATATACAAGAATCAATAGGTGATGCTCCTGAAGATGTCACAGAAGGAACATCAACAAAACTCCCAAGTCTAGTAAGTCATTTATATTGTATGCTTCTTCACTTTTTAGTTTGGTGTGCACTAAAATCTCCCAGTTTGCATGTCAAAAAAATACACGGGGAATCCAGGATTGGCTCCTGAATGGCCTAAAAGAGCCCCCATAAGTTGCAAAAGAGTCCCTGTAATAGACACTCTGGAACACACTGAAACAGGAAAATCAGCCCCTGTAAAGAAAATTCAAAAATTTTTCTTGGCTGAAGCATGTCATGTTTGTCAAACTGAATGTTTTCAATTGGCATATATTATCATGTTTGTTTGTTTGGACACGTGTGATGTTTGAAGCTGTTTCATAAAACTTTAAAGCTTCTCACTAATTTGTGTTACAAACAATATGCCATTCAGCATCTGATATGCCAATATATCCTGCTGTAAAAGAAGGTCCAGAGGCATTCAATAATTTAAGGATCAATATTGAATTATGTTAATTTGTTTTTTTCATGCAGGATGGTAGCAGAAAATTGCCCACAAGGGACAAAATAAGAAGACGGCCAACGAAGCTACCTCTGCTAGGTGTTGAACGGAAGAAAGCTGAAGAAAAGAAAAAGGTAAATATGACACCATAATAGATAACTAGCTGGCTAGCTAGATGTAGAGATAGAAAGAAAGAAAAGTAGATGGATAGATAGACAGATAGATAGATAGAGTGCTTAGAGCTTAGAGTGCGCGTACCTTTAGTTTTTTGCTGGTAAGACGGTACGCATATTCAAATTTAAAATAAACACTTGACAAAGCCCTATGGGCGAAAATTTGTGAAAATTACATCGTTTAAGGAGATTTCATTTAATTTTGTTGTAAATATCTACCATAATCTCCTAGCAGAACTTATTAACTTTGTTTATTAGATAGATAGATAGATGGATAAATCAATAGACAGACAGACAGACAGGCAGCTAGATACAAGTAGACAGATGGATACATGGATATGTTTCTGTTTATGTGTTGCTCTATTGTACAGATAGAGATGTTAATGAGTTTGTTTATTGACAATATAAAGACAATTAGAACAAGTATGGGAGCATAATACATGAGAAATTGACTTTATGTGTACACATAAAATTACAAAGAAACAATATCCACGGTTTTGCGTAGATGCAAAGTAACTCCTGAAGAATTAACACTAACTCTTAACATGCCAAAGTCACAAATATGCAGTACACAGTACATACAAAGTCCGTAGAGCTGTAACTTCCGTGGCATGTTAAGAGTCAATATATTATAATTCAGGAGCATGATCTGTAAAATGAGGTTGATGTTATTTTCTTTTGCAGAAAGATGCAGCCATCAAGCCTCCGGCTTACAACCAGAAAGACGAGGCAGCCAAGCTCTTTAAGGCCACTAAGGGAATGGGTAAGTGCTGTGATTTGATAAGGATTAATACAGAGATACAAGAATAATATAACAATTTGAAGCAAAGTCTATGGTGGCATCAGTCTTTTTTGCTGCTGTGCCAGACAGCTTTGTTGTCATGGATATAAATGTGTTTTTGCAAAAGTGCAGGGGGTGAGGCATGCATTTTTGAGTGGCGTATTATGCATAATGCAAAGATAACCCACAGAAATCTTCCTGCTCGTCACACCCCTACCCACAAATTGTATCATCTTAGCTTAAATGGTACTATCTCCCAGACTCCCACAATCTAATGTTACAGCAGGTAAAAGGTGCTGTCTGGTGGGCTTGTTCATGAAAGATGCACGTCTGTTAGATTGGTAACATGATTGAAATATAGTAAAATTTTCACACCCCCTTCCCCATTCGTGTCAATGTTTTCTTACCAGGTTTCCCTACCACATGTGTAAACATATTGAATTGTTATGATTTTACACCTTCCCCTTTTCCTCTGATTTTAATGTACTCCATCTAGTCTTTATTGCACCAGAAACGGTTAAGTAGATTCAGGTTTCTTTGTGGTGGAAAGTGCCAAATAACAAGCACAAATGTGTTATTCTGAATCCAAATAATGCATTGTTTTTATTCATTGTGACAGTAGTGTCAGGGTTATATGGGTAATTTGATGCCTTTATATTTCTTTTTTTCATTTCATGGTTGAATATTTGCATCAAGTTTCTAGCGATAATTCATTATTTCAATTAATGTAGGATTTACTTGCATGTTTGTGCAACATAATAGTTGATCGGAGTGAATGCAGTGGTATTTTAGCAGTCCATAACCTCAAAATAACATGATAGAAAGATGTGTACTTCCAGCATGCTTTTATTATTATCCACTTGGGCAATTAGAAGAATAATATAAACAAATACAACAAATGTTTGAGCTCTGTGATTTTATCATTTTGTTGCTTTTCATATCCCAACATTTCAGGTGATCCAGAACAAATTCTTGTGCGGACGTTAGCCAAGAGGACATACCAACAGCGGCAAGACACAATTCAGAAGTTTGAGGAGAATTATGAACTGGTATGGATTAAAATTACACTTTTAATGAGGATTGTGTTATTTGGTGTAGTAGCTTGTGATTTCTGTGTTGATATCGGCCAAGTATACCATATGCATGATGCTTAATGACAGTAAGGTGATGAAGAAGAATCCGACTGAAGTCATTGTAGCACTCATAGTTATGTCTTATATTTTTCTGATGATGGTTACATAATCAAGAAAATGAATTTGATTAAAGTTAAGGGTAGATTATGGTTGTGCCTTTCAACATATATTCCCTGAATCACCAGTAGTTTTAAACAGAAAGGATACAACTTGTAAATTGGTAAATATACCAATTTAATTTCTTGTTCATAGATAGAGTGTCAACTAGTACAGCAGTGATATGAATGTGCAAATTTTTCCTTTGTAAAGTGGGTATCAATTAATAGATGATTTTCTTATGAACAAGAAGGAAACAGTTGCAGATCCATCCAGTGCCCCATACTGACAATTGAACCATCACTCTCAAAATTTTACTTGTAATAAATATAAATAACTTTTGTGGATTGATAACTAATTTAACCCTAAAAAGACTGTACATAAACCGCGATAACTTTTTTGCGCATAAAGCGTTCGCGCCGCCATTTCACGACTTTTTTCTCTTGAGTTTTGCGCAACTTTTGATACCAAATTTGTATACCCCCATGCCGCGGTTGCGGAGTTACGTAACATTTTCGGATCACATGTCACGTAAGAAATCAAAATTTGTATTCATTTGTGTGTAAAGTGTATGGTATTTGAATGAATGTTATAAACATTGTTTTATAACTACATTTTTAATTGTTTCTTTCTATATAATGTCACTTGTGAACTTCAAGTACCAAGTTCTAGTATATGAACAATAATGAACAACCTTACATACAAAAATAAAAATTACATAAGAATAGCAAATAAGGAAACTCCATAATCTATTCCGGAATACTTATTTGCATATTATACTTACTACATTTGTAACATCATCTCATAATTCAAGCATGAAACAACACAATCCATGATAAACAACATCTCTAGCACTAAACCTGAAACAGGAATTTATGACGCAAATTCAGCACCAAAATTAGAAAAATCAACTTTTTGATAAAAATGTGCATATTTCGCATAATTAATATGAATATACTAAAAAATACAATAAATCAGTATTCGACTATGTTTTGTTTAGAGGACATGAAAAGACGCGTGTGCCAAATTTGGTTGCGATCCAGACGACCATCCAGCCGGATCTTGGGGGGGGGCCCAAAAGCCCCCCCCCCCAGTCTTTCCAGCCTCACAAAATAGCCCCATGTCTTTAGGTAAGTTAAGTTATTTATAACTGTACCTATCTACATATTGTAGACTCTGAAGAGAGTTGAAGAACAACTTGCGCTCGAGTATGACGAGATTGTTGATGCTCTCCTGGCAACGAGGGAGGATCTTGATGCATGGACTCTCAGAAGATCCCTTAAGGTACCTATCTCTCCACTCTGTATTCTTAACAAAACATAAATATTAAAGACACTATATAACATTGTGGATGCCCCATTTAAAAATAGTCAAACTATGCTATCTGACATATGTGACAGTGTTTGAATGGACAAATAAACACCGTAGAACACAAAACTTCAGACAGTTATGATGTCACTTGTATAATATCGTCGGCATTCATCCGAACCGTCGTATCGCTATACGACTGTTTGATTGACTGCGCCTCGAGTGAACGCGGTCAAACCAAACTGTCGTATCCATCATTCATAATACATGTAACATATGACAGTTCGGTTTGAACGCATTCGCTCGAGGCGCGGTCAATCAAACTGTCGTATAGCGATACGACGGTTTGGATGAATGCCGACGATATGTGCAGATAAAAATTGGCATATGAATTATTGTCAGCTAACAAAAATTCTGCAACGCAGGAGTCTATGGGGGAAATTGGAATGGTCGCTCAATGAGTTTTCACTTTCTCAAAGCTCATAATGACCATTTTGAACTGCAATTTTTTCAGGGCTTCATTTTTAAACCTTATCAGAAACACTGATAGCATGGAGCATCATGTAGCTCAGAATTTTTAAACTGGAAACATTATTATACAATGTCATTAACCCAATCTTGTTGATATGATGTTTAGATTAAATTTGGTGTCCAAATGGGGTTTACACTTAGAAGTTTTGATAGAAAGTGAAAGTCTCTTTGAATGTGATGTGTTGTGTATAGTATTGCTGTATGCTGAAACAAGGATTTTTGTCGTAAAATATGCTTTTGGTAGAATACAATTTATTGCCCTGGAAAATTGCATATTCTGAAACACTGTTGAGAAACTACTACAATTTAAGTGGAAATGGGCAACATTTTGCTCTGGGAAATGTACCAAGTGATATCTGCTCAGAAATTATTATTATAAAGATTGGTATAAATTCTTTCATTTGTGTGTCAGATAATTTTCTTTTTATGCATGCCTCTTTTAGAGAAGTCATGAAAAATTATTGAAAATAATCCTGTTTTATGCATTTTCTTCCAGGGTGAAGACTCTCTTGTAGAACCTATTATTGAAATACTCTGCACAAGGAGTAATGCTGTAAGTATTGCAATATGAACTTTTATGTCTGTATTGTCATTCGTGATTACTGTTATATGTGTTCAGCATTTAATTGTGCTGTGATTGAACAACAGCATTGTAGGAATGACAATTAAGTGATGGTCAGTAACAGCTAGCATTGGTGCTAATGTTGGTGTTGATCTGCTCACTGCCTTAAATATCATCCTTTCAACAGGGATCAAAATTATTGAGTTCGTGTAAAATAATGTAAAAACTACTGAAACTAATGAGCAATCATCAAATAACTGTGGGACTATTCTCAACAAAAATTGATAAAATCATTATCTGATTACTAGTGTGTCCCTTAGCCAGAAAATTCCACTGTGCTTTGCTCATCTTAGTAATTTAAAGCATTTACACAAATATTGGCACAAAACATTTCTTGGTACAATCCTGGTGAAGAAGTCATACATAGACAGCTGAATGTTTTCAGAAAGTAGCTGTTATGAATGAATTTGTGTGCTTCTCTGAATATCTAGATATTCCATTGTCTCTCCCATTTTTTTTGTACAGGCCATTGCAGCCATCAAGAAGTCATATCTTTCAAAGTATGGTATTTCATTGGATGATGAAATCAAGAAGGAGATCAAAGGACAACTCAAGCATCTATTCCTGTCACTTGCAGCAGTAAGGATCATGTTTCATCATTTCTTTATTAAAGCAGTGATTCTGCTCCATATTTCATATATGTGACCTGTCACCACAAATCAATCAATAAGTCACAAAAGAAGTTTTCGTGTAAATGCAGTAAATAGTCGAGTTGGGTTGCAAAAGTTGATTCTGGGATTCTGATATTTTCTAAAGGTACATACATTAATCTTTTATCTGACCAAATTTGAGGATCAGAAGTGATACAGAAGTATGATTTTTCTTGGATTGAACTTCGGCCTTGTTTTTGCAGGAGCTTGAAAATTTGGCCGAATTCTTCACATCGCATAATATAACTCTGAATATAATCGCTTGTTATCCAACATCATCAAGTCCCCCTGTAATAATTTTGGTAACACCAGAAAGCTGCTTTTATGAATTATTCATTGATGATACTTGTAAGAGCTAAAATGGATTGTCCAATCCACAATCCTCATTTTGAAAGTGACTAGTTTTACTGCGCTTTCTATGGAAGAGTAGTCAAAGGCCTTCCGTTTCACATGAATCTTTGCAGCCGTTTTTCTCCACTTTCCTGATAATGGCTTGCGTGATAGTCCAAACTTGTGAGCAGGGTTTTAAATGGGTTTGCTTCGTCCATCCTAAACAAATTATACATCATTAGAAAGCTTAGAGTCTCTACTTTAAGACAGTATGAAAAACACAATTTCGTATTTTTCCGACTTATGGTGCATTTTGTGATGACAGGTCACATATGATAATGCACAGTGTAAACAAATAGAACTAGTTGATAAAAAAATTTAAACAGAGAATGGTGTATTCTGCAAGTGTGAAATTAAGTATTTTACTTTTCTCTGAAATTACATTTGAACATTTTAAGTGGTACATTGATAAGAGACTGTCATTGAAGTAAATTTACCAAGAATACTCACCAAAGTAACTACCAACTTATACTGAGAGCTTTTCTTACAGTGAGCTGAACTCTCTTATTTATTTCGATATTTTTTTTATTACCATGGTATTAAACATTTCAGGAAGTAGAGATCTTCTGTACGTATATTTTTTCATTGTAAGGCTGAAAACACCTCTTACCTTGTCCTCAAAAGCATTTTTGCTAGAATGATAGCAAGTATGAGTATAAGCAGTATTAGTTTACGCAATATTATTAGTGCCATTTGTTATAATGGAAAACAATAGAAGGTATATTACAAGTATTAGTATTGGTATGTGTGTTTGGTGTTATCATTTGTGTTATTGTTAATATCAGTTTGAGTGTACGGTAAGTGTAAATGTTGGTTATGAATTGGTATTGGTGTTGATACAGGTACTGGTGTAGTTTTAGTAGTGTATAAGTAAATGTATAAGCACTGATGTAACTCTGGAAAATTTCTAAAATGTGTGCTTCTGGCTAGAGCACATACTTGTAATGTTTGAACCTGCTTGTCTGAAGGGAAAAGTATAAAATGTATCAAGTATGAAATGGACAGGACAATATGTAAATCAAGTGAAAGTGACATCCCATCAAATATCATCACGATTCTCTAACTTTTGTAGGGGTGTAGAGCTGAAGGAGAAGAGGTGGATGAAGACAAGGTGATGCAGGATGCTGAGGCACTGACAAAAGCAGAGACGATGGACCGCTGGGACACCACCAGTGTCAGAGTGACGAAACTGATGCGAGACGTGAGCCTGGCGCATCTCAGGGAGGTGTTCCTGGAATATGACAAGGTATGCTGCAGCTTTTGATTGCACAGTTTTCCTGTTGTTCCATCCAACACTGTTTTGTGCCAATTAAAAAAAAACATGTACATTGTTTAAATTTCTGTCAATTGAAGTGATAGGTACATGTACCTGCCACCGTAGATTCATAAACACGAATACCCACAAGATCCTTCTTTCATATTCGTGTGAAATACCCTATGCAGTGACATAACCTGCAAAAATTTTCCTTGTATGTATCTCTTATGCAAAAAGAGGGGATTTTGGCATTAATGTCCTTCAGCAAGACATTTTTAATCTGCTTTGCTGCTCTCTACCCAGGTGTATAAATGGGTACCCTGGTCGGGTCATTTATAGCTTCAAGCGCGTAACAGCTGCTTAGCATAAATGTTCCTGTCATGACCATGGGGTAATAATAACCAGCGCATAGGGATGTGCGATAAGCTACGTGTTATGCGCTATACAAGAACGGATTATTATTATTATTATTATTTTTGGTCATCTGTCATGAATTCTCACTCCAAGTGGTAACTTGTGCATAAAATTGCTCACAAGTAATACACTAACGTTCCTTTGATGCAATCACATCATCTCACTATTCACTAGTACTAAATTAAACTACAAAATATAAAAATTCTGCTTAATTTCTAAAGAAGGGATTGTATTATTCATGTTAGAATAATTATGTATGAAGTGTGCATGCATATATGTCTTGTTTTCGTCAAACTTTATTTTGTTTGTAATTATGTGTAAATAGCTGATATGTATTTTTTATGTTTGTATTTGTTTTTATCTATGATAGAAATGAACAAATTGAATCAATCATTCAATTGCAGAGGATTTGCTGGATGAAGATCCAATGTAAATGAGCTGAGATTCAGTGTAAGATCCATCCAAGGTCATGGTTCACTGAACTGTGTCTAATATTTTTACAATAACTCAGTTTATAAAGTGCACTGTTATCATTTTATCAGCCAATCTATCTTTGTAAAAAGTAGGCAGAGGCATACCCATTGATTACACAATGTTGATTACTTTAGTTGTTTGTGATTTGTTAATTTATCATTTGTTTGTTTACATGTATTTTTCCATTTTTTTTCAGTTGACCAACTCAAATTTAGCCAAGGAATTGGAAGATTCTTTGAGAGGAGATGTTAAAGATGCTATGCTCTGTCTTGGTAAGTTGACTTGTAAAAAAGTAAATAAAAATCTTATCTGTTAGAAACTTTCTTTACCACAAATATCATCAAATTCTTTGATGAAATACAGGTGTATGCTTTGCTTTTCAAACTATTTTTTTCACCTGAAGGAATATATGTGCACATGGAAAGAATTAATTCAATCATAGATCTTGGATAAGAACACAGTAAAGTTACTGTTTAATTTAAATGTTTAACTAGTACAGTTCAAATAATAGAAGTATATTACAGTGTGTACTATTTTGACATAAAATCATCATACATTCAACATCATCCTAGAAACCAGGGTTGGCCGGAGTAGGAAATACTGGCAGTAAATACGGTTGAATACCGCCTCAATAATTTTTGAGAAAATGGGAAATAGTTGGAAATACAGGGAAATACTATGAAATACACTTCTTGAATATTTTCAGGTATTGCCCAAGTATTTGTGAAGTATTTTCTCGTATTTCCCCGTACCTCCGTATACATCCTGAGTACTTCCCAGCATTTCATGGCATTTTCCAGTATTTCCTGCCTGGGCGGGAAATACTTAAATTTCCCTGGAAATACCCAATCCTGCTAGAAACCTTTCACATCAGCCTTGTCATTAGAAAGTAATCTGTTGAGGAGAATTCTCAAATATCTCTTCATGTTAGTTAATTTCCTAAGTGATGAATTGGTTATGTAATCCACATACTCCTGCAACT
>JZLH01S0137892.1:45954-70730 GCA_001188425.1 Eucidaris tribuloides
GCAAATTTTGAGTAATGCAACATTTTTCTTTCAAAATGTCACTGTTGCTTCAGATGTTTCCCATAGATAAATGTGTTTGCCAAATAAGTTGTACTAAAAATAACTTCATAAACTTCTCTTTCTCTTCTCTAGGGGTATAATCGTTGTGTTGATGTTTTCATTGAAGAAAGCCAAATGGTAAGTTAATAGTTACTCTATGATGACACTCTGAGTATAATATACTTCTGTGTTGTTTTTAATTTTCAGATTTCTTTGTGATAAAATAACTTTATGTACATTTCACAGTTTGTTTCTGTGCTAAGTTATACTGCTGTAAAAAAAAGAAAAACTAAAGGCTTTCTGCTTTTTGACTACATTGTAATAATTCTTCATATTAAAAAATGAGCTGACAATTAAATCAAATGAACAATTAAAACTACTAGTACTAGTACTTTTTACAATATTATCACAATAATGATGGAATAATTATAACTTTTTGCATTAGTTGTCTTATGGTTTCTGTACTGGTGTCTGGATCTGAGAGGAACTATATTGTTCAAATTATATTTCTAATTTGTGACTTAACCTGTTGGAGACGATTTGATTTCACTATATCACACATTTTCCATAGACCCTAACACGAGTTAACTCGTACTTAGTCTCCAACGGGTTAAGTGTCAGTTACATGATGCATTTTGATTCATGTTCATTTCATGGTGTTA
Source organism: Eucidaris tribuloides (assembly GCA_001188425.1). Classification (NCBI taxonomy): domain Eukaryota; kingdom Metazoa; phylum Echinodermata; class Echinoidea; order Cidaroida; family Cidaridae; genus Eucidaris; species Eucidaris tribuloides. Next base: position 46,656 of record JZLH01S0137892.1, read on the forward strand.
TGAAAGAAATTTGAATGTTTTTGCATGTTTTGCAAGGTTTAACTAAAGAATTTATTAAATTACCTGAATTCAATTACAAGTAAAATCAGTCAACTTCAGCTTGACATAATATGATTGTAGATTAGTTTTGTAGATAATGCAATGACCTTTCAGCCTTTTATGTTGTAATGATTCTATTTTTTTTATTCTCATTTCAGAACTGTTGTATATTACAAGATGTGTGTAATGATATGTTGCCAGTTTGCAAGAGGGTAAGAACAGTAACTCAACTTGTACAGGTTCTCCAAATATTTGTTATGAGTTTCAAGCTTCTTGCAGTCACCCCTACACACATTTATGTGGGTTAAAATTGCTATGTAAACTAAGTCCATTCCAGAAGATTTCACTGTTTTGAAAGTATATCTGAATCTAAATTGAAATTACAGAAAGCCACATTGATTTGATATTAAATGTATAATTTTCTATATAATTGTAAAGCGCTTTGATATATGTTTGTTATGAAAAGCGCTATATGAATAGTTATTATTATTATTGTTATTATTATTATTATCCCATGCTATAACTCTATGTGGATATCCAGGTATGCAGGAAAATCAGGCATCAGTTTTGGGAGTCACTTTAGATGAGATGATCTCTTAAACCTGTTGCATACAGGAACTGGATGTGCCATCTTCATTACAGAATCTAGGAGACGATTGGTTAATGATTCGAATTCAGCAGATTTAGTGGACATGCCTTCTCAAAAAGAAGGGATGGGGATGTCTTTCTTTTTCAGTGGAGTAAAAACAAACAACTTATGACGTATGATTTATACCTAATGAATGTACTGTATTACTGCTATTTCTTGTAAACAGGAAATGTATGTAGACATAACTCACCCTACCCAGCAGTCGGGTGTTATACGAACATCTCTTGGTAGCCTCAGCAATGACTTTACTGCCCAATGAATTCTGCCTGCTACAATAAAGTTATTTAATTATGTCATACATACAGCAATATTTTTGTTTTCATTGTATAAGTTAGTTAACTGCATTTTTTTACAATAAAACTCAAAACAATGCGCTGAGCTGTAAAGTGTTTTGAATCTTCTTGTCAGTGGGATAATTGTTTCTTTTTCGTAGGTAAACACCCTGGTTCATTCTGTTTTCAGCAGTCCAGAGAGTGTCATGGGCAGGTTTGTGGTCAATTTATATGAAGATAAACTTCAGGTAAGTGACATTAAAAGCAACATCTAACAATGTTCCAAGTTAATCCTTCATGTATGTGTGACCTGTCACCACGATACCCTGATAAAGTCACACATATTATGAAATATAAACGTGGAAAAAAATATTCAAACTTTTGCAACATGCGAAGGTCATAAAACTTTTGATTTTGGGGACACTTCACTTTCATACTTTATATCATTACAATATTTGGCACTTTCCTGAGCTGTGGTTTGTGTGACTTTATCAGGGTATCGTGGTGACGGGTCACATTTGTGGTCTATGATAAGGTCTGAAATTGAAGCCCTGAAAAAAATTGTATTTCAAGATGATCATTTATTGCTTTAAAAGTGTGAAATTATTTGAGTACCTGGTTGTGTGAGGTATAGACTGCAGTATTACATCACACATGACGTGCATGCATAAGTCATGTGTGATGTTTGTCCGTACGTTTCTTGCCAGTGGGAGCATAATTTTCCAAAGTTTTATTTTGCAGGATGTTTATTTATCCATTAAAGTAATACTATGTCGGTCAGTTATCAAAGTTTGACATTTTTTTTAAAATGAAGCTCCACAATATTAAATTGTGTATTTAAAGTATTATTCCACTTTGACATCAAGCTGACATTAAAGTAAACCTATAATTTCAGGGAAACAATTTGAGAAAGAGTATCAAAAATAGTGAATAAACAGATATGAACATTATGAGCTGTTAAAAATGAAATGGGTCATGTGATATTTGTCATAGAGAAGCAGGTTTTCTTCAGTTTTGTACATAAAACTAAACAAGTGTCCTTTTTTAGTAGTTTTAACATTGTGATCCAACTTGGATTTAACATATGTGCAGATATATCATAACTTTCATATGTCTTTACTTCACACATGAAGAAGTACTCCACTATAAAATATATATTACTATCTTGAATTTCCCCTTTTATTTTCTATTGTTAGCTTTGAAATTGTCTTATTATTGCCTTAAAGGCACTATATAACATTGTGGAAGGTTCATTTAAAAAATTGTCAAACTTTGCTATCTGACAGTGATTGAATGGACAGATAAACATCCTAGAACACAAAAGTTTACACACTTATGCTGTCACTTGTAAAATACGTACAGATAAAAATTGGCACATGAATTATTCTCGGCCGATGAAAATTCTGCAACACAGCAGTCTGGGTGGAAACTGGAATGGTCTCTCAATGATTTTTACTGAAGGCACTTAGTGATCATTTTGAACTGTAATTTTTTCAGGACTTCATGTTTAAACCTTATCAAAGACACTAGTAGCATGGGGAATCATGTAGCTCAGATGGAATTCCATATAAAAATTGAGCTTGAAACATTAATCTTCTAAAAGATTTGATAATTTTATTTACAACAAATATCACTTATACACATCACTTTTTGATGACTCTGAGGAGATTGTTCTATGTTCATTTTGTGTGCACATTGAGCGAGTAAATGTGGACTTAAGAACAATAGTGCACTTTGCAAGTTGTGCAATATTATATGAGTTTTAAATAATTGGAAACGAAACAAAATAAGCATAGGTAATGACAAAAATGAAAAATGTATACGAAAAGAAAATACGTACAGATAAAAATTGGCACGTGAATTATTCTCGGCCGATGAAAATTATGCAACACAGCAGTCTGGGTGGAAACTGGAATGGTCTCTCAATGATTTTTACTTTTTTTAAAGCACTTAATGATCATTTTGGTCTGTAATTTTTTCAGGGCTTCATTTTTAGACCTTATCAAAGATACTTGTAGCATGGGGAATCATGTAGCTCACATTTTTTAAAATGGAAATATTGTTGTTATACGATGCCTTTAAGTATTGATTATTTTATAGTTTTGGTTGTTTAAACTGTTGATTGGTCTTGCACTTTCGTTTATGGACAATATCTCATTCGTTTATTTTTCTTTTCTTTTCAGAAACATGTGAAGCAAAAACTGGCTGATAAGGATGACCTGGAACATTATCTGAAGAACCTGCAAACTCTCTATGTAAGGTATGGTAAACTAATAGGAAAACATTAATGCAGGGCTGCCAATCTCAGTGAATGAAATAGCATGAAACTCCCATAGGCCAATGATATAACGGAAGAGTCCAATTGTGTGAGATCACACAGAAATGCATGAAAACTCAAACAAAATATTGGCGTGAGAAAGGGCCAAAATGCGTGAGTCTCACACTCATTGCGTGAGAGTTGGCAGCCCTGTAATGGTTCTACATACGTAGATATTAATGTTCTGTAAGTTTTGTAAGAACATTGTGGACTTTCCCTTACTATAAAGTATGTGCAATCAGATAACATGTTTCTTTTATTCCTTGCATATCTTTGTAATTTTCACACATCTTAACATGTGTGATGCACATATTAAATTTCTTGATTTTGAAATTTTGAAATTTTGAAGTTCGTTTCTTTTTTTGTGACTTAAAATTTGTCTTTCCAAATCTTGTTGATAAATACCCTCAAAATCTTCCTCTGATTCTGTGTGCCACATAAGCAGATAATATAATGGTATGCAATGTGTGAAAATGAAGTATAAGCCTAAGGTATCCCTACCAAATCATTTTTACCTAGATTTCATCCTACTAGAAAAAAAGTACATGAAAATATACAATGTTCAAAATTTGGGATATATACATTGTAAAGTCTCTGAAATTTATAAATGATAAATGATTTGAAATTGGGCCTTTGCTTGAGTTGTATTTTGTAACAGTAGTCAAGGTTTCAGATACTGGGTATAGCTTTCACCCACTGATTTTGTATTTGGTAGAGTCCAATCACAGCAAAGATTGCCTGACAATCATCCAACTGCACTGGTGTGAGTTTTTGACCTTGTAAGCTTTGATCAGCAGGTATTCAGTTTTCACTAAATGATACTTGAGTCAGGTCGTGCCTTCAGACTAGTTGTACAGCTGTGTAAATTCAGGGAGCGACGTTACTTTGGAGCTTTCAGTTTGAATTTTGATCAGTTCTTGTTATCATGAAGTCTGACTTGTCATCCTGAAGGCTTTTGTGAGAGGTGAAGATTTATGTGAATCTATACATTACAAATGATTGTAGGTTATTTATCCCATAAGCTCATTTTCAGGTTATGCAAATCACAAACACAATCTTTAATTAGAACAAAATCTATAAATTATATTAATTACCTGAGATTTTTGCACTATTTTGTCAATGACATCCCACAATTCATGTGTTCTTCATCATGAAAAGGACAGAGAGACTGACCAGTGCTCTGGCTGAGATCCGCCTGGGGTCCGACGCCCACCTCCTGACTAGGCTCACAAAGAAGATCTTTGACTCCTACCTCAACAAGTACAGCTCGGCCGAGACTCGTCATCTGAAGGAGAAGATGGCTGAGCACTTGGATCAGTATTACAAGGGACTGAAACATGTTAAAAAAGCACAGCAACCTGTTGATAGGTGAGAGTCCCAAACAGAACCCACGCTTCACATGGTGATAAAGCTTCTTCTTCTTTGCGATACTCCTCAATGTCCCTTCTCAGGAACCACACGAGGAGGAATTGGGAGTGTGCACTTAAGTTTTGTCAGTCCTTTCTCAAACTCTGGCCTGTTATTGTGGAATGAACTGCCACAAACACTCTCTGCTCGTCCCACAACACAAAAACATTCGTATCTTTGCTCAAGTCACACCTATTTCCAAACTGATTTTGTTTTAATTTGTGATTTTATAATACACTTGTAGTTCTCATTTTTTAAAATACATTGTATAACATGTAAAACAGTTATTGTAAAGCGCTTTGATCAACTGATTTGTTTAAGCCCAATATAAATGTGTAATATTGTATTGTATTAATAATAAGAAGAAGAAATCATTTATTGAGCTTTTGTGCTGCAAGAACTCCTAAATGCTGTTACTGCACAATACTACATTACAACTTTAAAACATACAATATTCAGAGAGTAGTACCATCCATCACAATTTCCAGATCCATCTGAGTGAGACCCAGTAGCCTCTTGCTGCCCCATTCACCGACAATTCAGGGGACACGCCCAGTCAGTACACAATTCACAGGAGCTCTAGCATTGACGCTACCAGGCCCCACACATGTGGCCAATGAGAATAATGGGTGGTTATAAAATAAACACATTAAGATTTAATTCTTGTAATAGACAAATATTACTGGAATGTTACTGAATGTAAATAATGTAGTCAGAAAAATATGTCCATGTTTAAAACAAGTGAGCTTTCAAATACTGTATTGAGAGAAGGTGATTAATTGTTTCCCGGTCAATTCTAAACAAGAGTTAAACATTGACAATTGTGTGTAATAGTGGCAGGCCATGCTTGCTATGCCAGGTAAGCAGAAATGGTTTAATTCATCCAAGTTTTGTTTTTCAAGAATTGGGCAAAAGTTGGGTAAGCAAATTATAATGAGAAGTTTGTGTATTTTGAGGTTATTGTACTTCATGGCATCAAAACTCTATCATCCTTTTGATGATTCACAGAGTATTCTATTTGAACTTCTCACATACTGTTCAGCAAACCTATTTCTTTAATTCTAATCTCACTATCCAAACCTTCAAACATTTCAGTCGTTAGAAAAGTTATTTTCAGTTTAAATATATGATAATTACTTCCAGTGTGGCAGTAGAGAACAGTGTCAAATTTTATTTATTAGCATTTAGCTGGCCTAGATTTGGTCTACTCTAAAATAAATGGCAAAGTTTGTTTTACTTGCAAACTTAAATGCTGAAATTGTAGACATTTGTAGCAAATATCTGTTAGTTTTAAATCTTACTCATGGAACTTGTGTATTATGAGAAAAATAAACATGACTTCAAGGAGTAAAACTTATATACCAAAGACGTAAGTAGAGAAGCCTCTGAAGTTGTAATGGGATCACACTTGCATGTGATTTGCATGTGTGCATATCAAATATTTATGATTTTTGCATTTTTCCTGCAGGTTACAAGACTTTCAGAACAGGATCCGCACAAAAGCTCCCCTGAACATAGTGGGTGCGGCTCCAGTCGTGGACTACAAAGGGGAGACATTCTTGTCACAAGAACTTGCACCTCCACAATCCTTCTGTACGAGGCTAAACTCAGTTTTACAAGATGTCAGTTGGTAAGTCATATTCTAAATGGGGTTGGGTTAGAATATGGTGAACACGATAGAAAAAGAGGGGGAGGAACAAATTTTACAAAATTTCTTTTACTACATCTGAAGCACTTGTGAAAGTACACATGCACATACATCATTTCTGCTATATGCTTTATAGAGCTACTTTTTTTCCAAGAGAATATATTGCTTTTCTAAATAAAAATACATCTTTGTCACCTTGCTTGCAGAGTGTTAACTTAAGATGTATAGTGAGAGAATAAATGATATTCATATCATTTACTATTTTCCAGAGGTATTAATGAATCCAGTTTCTTGCTATATACTCAGGTTGCCATTGATAATATCATGTTTACTAGAAGTTTGATTGAAATAATATTTGTCAAGGTATAAACACCATTAATTATGAAGGGACCTGATCTGATTTATTTCGTGTGTTTTTATGAGGTCTGTAATCTTGTAATACCAGTACAATATAGAGCTATATAATCACTGATTTTGTGTCTTTACTAAAATGTCAAGTTATTTACCTGTGATGAATTTTGATTGATATACATGTCTAAAACAAGATTACATTTTGATATCATTTTCTTTGGGTCATACTTTATTCTCAATTGTTTGATCCAAAATAGGCAAATCCACATAGATTCATATCATTTGCACAATACATCTTTTATTTTCTTAGGCTTTTGTTGGGTTACACATGTGGCTGAAGATTGCTCCATCATCAACATGAATTACTATCAGTGTTCTAGTTGAGTCCGAGGCCAGACTGTCCCAAATCACAATCTTTCCATAGAGTTTGTACAAGTGACTCAGACTGATGCCAAGACTGAGGCCACCAACATTTGCTTTCTAGGCTGGCCTCGACTACAACACTGATTGCCCTTACTTGAAATAGTTTGGATTTATATTGGTCATAACCATTTCTTTCCATGTCCAGTTGTCTAACCAGTCCAAACTCGCCAAGAATGCCTCCAACATATTTGACATCCTGGTTGAATTCCTGTGCATCGAACACATTGACTACGCCCTGGAGCTGGGGCTGCAGGGGATTCCCCAGAGTGACCCCAAGTCGCCCCCCGCAAGCTATTTCTTTGATGTGGTGTGCCAGGCCAATGCTGTTTTTCACCTCCTGGAGAAGCAGTTTAGTGATATTCTTGTTCCACTTATAAGGTAAGATGAGATAAGACGATATAAGATAAGATAAGATAAGATTTTATTAACTCTATTGACCCCTTCTCGGGGTATAAGAGTATACATGATATTTACAATGAATATACAGTAACATGTTAAACATAGATAAACATAAACATAACATAAGTTATAAGATAAGGTATGTCAGCTGGAAATAGTTTTGTAAAATGAGAATTTATAAATGCAAATGACACAGATAAAATCACTATGACTATTCATTATTGAGATGTTTTGTTTCATCAAAGCCAGTGTAAAAATTCAATCAAGAATGCTAAATATGTTACCCATCACCATGATACCCTGATAAAGTTGCCCAATTCAAAGGTAAGGAAAGTGCTTAATATCATTAAAAAGTGATGATAAAAAGTATGAAAGTGAAGTGTCAAAAAAAAACAACAAAAAAACAGTGATCTTAATCCCCAAATGTAATCTTCAACCTCAAACTCCTGGTTTGCTGTTAGATGTAATGGGAAATGACAATTTTCCCTGTATAGAAAACTAATTTTTTGCTGGCCAGCCAATCAATTTTTATGATATTTCTAGAAAATACATTCTACTGAAGCAACAGTGTATAATGAAGTTGTAATATTATTGTTCTATGCAAATCTAACTCATTTGCTATTTGTATTTCCAAAAGGGAGTTTTTATTCTAGATTGAATTTTTAACTCAAATTTCGCCCATCACAAATATATTTTAGAGTCCCAATGGGTCCAAACATGTGTTAAGTGATTCACCTAACTCAAAGTGGCCACAACTGTAATTCTTCGTGGTCTTCATGGATTGACATTTTAATCTCGGCTTGTCAGTTGTCTGAAAAGATTTCATAAATCTCCCTCTCCCTTTGTGCCTTTTACATTTTCCCCCTTCATTGGTACAATCATGAAATTTAGCCTCCATTTCCGTACACATGTATCTCTACCATTACATTGTGTACAAAACCGTAACTTGAATATCGTCTAAGTGGAGGTGATTTATTGGGTCCCCAGAGACTCAACTTAGGCAAAGTTGGCTGTATGTCATTTTCATTGTACATTCCGATTTGCTCAGCTCTACAGAACAGCACAATGAATGTGTGGCCAAGAAGAAAACCCTGATGGAACAGATGGAAGGCAAACTGGAGACAGGATTAGACAGGTAACCATGGCAACAGACTATAGGGCTGTAAAATGTAATATAACCTCACTCCCAAAGATGAATCTATTATTACACATGTGGTCTGTCCAGCTGCGAGTTTATGTGATGAATTACTGTACACATCATGAGTATGATCATTGTTGATTTATCACATTCTTATGTTTTTATGGTGGTCAAATTTCTATGTGATAGTAGTTTATTTCTGAAATGAATAATCCTCATGTGTGATTAACCAGTAATAAATCACTTGTGGAGAACCTGTTTATGTCAGTAACATGTAGATTTATGGCACACTCATTCTATTTGTTGGGATGCTATTCATCCAGTGTTGTGTTTCCTGCATTGGCTAAGCTTTAGACTCATGTCAATGGAATAATGGTAGAACAGACTTTATTTTGCAAAGAACACTTTAAAGGCAGTGGATCTCATTTGCAAACATCCCCACAGACCAGAAAAGATAACCTATGCCCTTAGGCTATTGATGAAAGGCATGTCTGTGAAATTGGGGGTCAGTTGTTACCTAGAATTTGAAAAATGCGAAAGAAAAACAATAGTCGTTTAGTGTATGTTTTATGGTAGGAATTATTTTCTCGCGAGGAAAAAATTCAAATCAGAGTCTAACGGTCCCTATAATTCCTCTAAAACTGAGTTTGTAGTTCCTTTATTTTGCTGAAGGTTCCAAGATGGCATTTTCTTCTAAATTCCATTGTATTTACACAATGTTAATTTTTAGGCATGCAAAAGAGATCCACTGCCTTTAACAAAAAGGAAAGAAAAAGGATATAAAGTGTATCATGCTGTTGATAATTAATGTAACAGTTTACTTAGAATATGTTGTTTAAAAACAAACAAACATACCAAAATAAAGTAAAATTTATATATTTTTTTTAGATTGTTGAATGCCATATGTGGTTGGATTAAACACCTACTGTCCTCTGAACAAAAGAAGACCGATTTCAGGCCAGAGGTTGAGGCAGGCATGATGACTCCTTTCTCTCCAGTAAGTAGTAAGGCTATTTAACTAATAACTTTTGTAGTGTTTGAAAAATTTTCATGAGATCTGATATAAAGGTATCTGCTACACAGCAGATTTGTCTGTCACAAGGCACACTGTTGAAAGTTATTGTATCCCCCGAACGAAGTTCTGGGGATACTATGGATTTGGCCTCGTCCCGCCGCGTCTGCTGCGTCCGCCGCAGAGATTTTCTTGTGAGCGCTCTACTGGCTGCAGTTCTTCTCGGATCATCTTCAAATTTAATATGAAGGTGTATTATGGTAAAGCAAAGACGCCTTTTGTTTTTGGTGGTGGCACCCTCGCTTGGTCCCTCGTTGTACACAAAAAGGTACATGTTTCAGAGTCTGTTTGTGTGCACGATACTGGCCGCATTTCTCAACAGATTTTTTTCAAATTTGATGTGTAAGTGTATCATTGTCAACTCTAGACACCTATAACTTTTGGTGATGCTGCCGTGGATGTTCCGCGTTTTACAGGGTCAAAGGTCAACCACCTGATAGGTCTAAATTTTCAAAAATGCATATTTTTTCAATTACCTTGTTGTTACTCAAAGGATTTTATTCAAACTTGCTGTATAGGTGTATGGGTAGTCATTCTACATTTAGGCCACATTAGTGTGTGGTGATAGCGCCCTCAGTGTTCGACTTGGGTGCCATGTCACATTACTTGTATGTGCTCTATTGGCCATATTTCTTAGCTTACGATTTTATTCAAACTTGCTTTGGAGGTTTATTGGAGGGGGGGGGGGGTCATTCTGCGTAACAATAGTTATCATTGACAGCGACCTCATTGTTACGACTTTTATAGGATGCCATGTCATATTTCTAATTTATTCAAATGGGGGTGAAGGGACGGGTTCGGGGATACATGTGCTCGAAGGGGTCCCCCCCCCCCCTCCCCACGGAGTGCCTCTAGTTTTAAAATGAGACAACTTTTGACTACAAAGTTTTCACAGTAGAATCCCTGCATAGTTTACTTGATTCTAGAATAGTTTTATCCCTAAGTTGACAACTACCCCCAGTCATGTCATTTACTTTAAGTTACTAATTGATAGAATGTTTCAAACTCACATTTGCTTTCGTGTAATTTTTGTGCTGTTTTTGTAAGTGTGTGAAATCTTTTGGTTAAAGGTAAATGACATGATTGGGCTGAAACTTCTCTAGAATTAAGTAAACATTGCAAGGATTCTCCTGTGAAAATCTAGTAGTCAAACATTGACTCATTCTAAAATAACTAATGTTAATATCCCTCGTGGCAGGCAAACCTGCAGTGTGGCTCTCTATGAGTCCTATTTTTATCATGCACCGATAGAATTAATGTTCATGCTTGATTCTCCTTAAGTAAACAAATTAGAGACAAATCCTTCCAGCTGGTAGTTCCACTCCAGCTGGTGTATAGTTGGTATATATTTCAACTTATTTGGTTCTTGAGGCATTTTTAAGTGTTCCCAATCATGTCATTAACCTTTAAAGGCAAGGTTCACTCTGAAAACAAGTTGGTTTTAATAAAAGCAGAAACATGAGAGAAACATATTAAAGAAAGTCTGGTGAAAATCCAACGAAGAATAATGGAGTTACGAGGTTTCAAACTTTTAAATTTGTGACGTCACATGCGAGCAGCTCCCCATATGTAATGTGATATAAATTCCATAAAAGTGCCGTTTTCTCATAAATTTGAAAATGATTTTACCTGTGCATTCGAAGGTCCCGGGGGGGGGGGGGGGGGTCGACCTAGTATGATTGTGTGATACGTATGTGCCGCGGTAGAGACCCCCATTTTCAGCCCAAATTTTCGTTCCAGAGCATCTCAATTTCAGAAATCACAGAAAATTTTTGATTTTTCCAGTTCCAGAGACCCCCAAATTTGCCATTTCGATTTTGATTTTTTCGCTCGGCCGCGCCGCTTCTGAGCCAGAGCATTGCACTTTTCAGCCAACGGCGCGCCGGAACTTCACCGCGGTGCAGTTCAGAGCATGGCATTTTGAGGTTTTCTGAAGCCTTAGATCCAGTTCCAGAGACCCCATTTTTCGCTCAAGCCCGTTCCAGAGCCCCCGATTTTCGATTTCGGTGTGGCACATAGGTATCACTTTGTAAGTCGAGTGCCCCCCCGGGCATTCAATATATCATCAGAAACATTATTTCATACATGCTCCTATGAAAAAAAACCCATTCAGTTATCATGAACCATTAAAAAATGGCAATTTATGGAATTTATATTACATGACATATTGGGAGCTGCTCGCATGTGACGTCACAAATTTAAAACTTTGAAACCTTGTAACTCCGTTATTCTTTCGTGGATTTTTGCCAAACTTTCATTAATATGTTTCTCTCATTGTTCTGCTTTTATTAAAACCAACTTGTTGGCCGAGTGAACCTTGCCTTTAAGTTAATCGTTCATACTTTGTCATTACTTTTACAGGCTTGTGCTAAAGTGATTTCCTACACAGAGAAGCAGGTGGAGACCATCAAACATTGCCTGGATGGAAAGAACATCAACTCCACCCTGGCCGAGCTGGGGATTAGATTCCACCGAGTCGTCTATGATCACCTCCAGCAATTCTCCTACAACTCCACTGGTAGGAAATGTTCTACATTCCAAATACAGTGAAACTGCTATATTGCCTTACAGAATAAACTGAAATTTAATGAAGACAAAACAGAACTACTTATACTTCTCTCACCTAAACTGAAACATTTAATACCAGAAAACATTACTCTTAATGTATGTGGTGTCGAGATTGAACCCTCTGAGACTATCAGAAATTTAGGAGTTGTATTTGACTCATCTTTATCCATGTCCAACCACGTCTCTTCACTGTGCAAATCTTTAAATTGTCAAATTTTTAATATTTCAAGGGTGAAAAGGTTCTTGACAAAGGAAGCCTGTCATCAGGCTATGTGCTCACTCGTCCTAAGCCGTTTAGACTATTGTAACTCCCTTCTAATGAATGCAAATGTTGGTGACATAAAGAGACTCCAGCGAAATCAAAATCGTGCAGCCCGTGTCGTACTTGGGGCCAATAGATATGAACATGCATCCCCGCTACTTCAGGAATTACATTGGTTGCCTGTGGAAAAAAGAATTTTGTATAAAATCAGTATGTTAGTATTTCAATGTTTACATAACTGTGCTCCAAAATATCTGTCTTCCCTTTTTCAATTTCGTTTACTGTCAAATTACCAATTACGCTCAAATGAAGACACTACAGCACTCCATTTACCACATACCAATGCGAAAGCTGGTGAGCGCAGCTTCCATTATTGTGGACCAAGAGTCTGGAATAAGTTGCCAAGGGAGTTGTGCTCATCAGCTTCGATATACACATTTAGAAGGGAGCTGAAAACATTTTTGTTTTCTTAGTTTTATTTAATCATATAAGTTGTAAAGCGCATCGATCATTTGTAAATTGGAAATGCGCTATATAAGAATCAATTGTATTGTATTGTATTACTGTATACGCTGAATATTTCGCAGTGTTTTTATTTTCACAAATTTTGTGACTTACTGAAGACGAGAATTATCACTTCCTGATATTTCTGTACAAAGTGAATGCAAATACAATAAAATCGCTGTCTTGAAGCGAAATCGCAAAAATATATGGACGCGAAGTATATGGCGTATACAGTACTTTGGCAAGAGGAAGCAGGTGACAAAAGTCACATTTCTTTATTTAGATTTAGATATCTTTCAATACAATGAATATTTCTTCTCCAAATTTTGATTGAAGTATAGAATGCTTTGAAAACATCAGTAGCTCAACTTTGAATCATTGATCACATGCTTTGTTTTACCAAAGTAGGGCAGTAATAGTGGCCACCCCAGGGAAATGAAAAGTGTAGCCTGCATAAACAGGTAGCTGCTTTTTAAAGACATTATTTGTCTCCAGGTGAATCATTTCAATGGCAACTACATGTATATACAGGCTGGCTGCTGTAAAGAGGTGGCCGCTAAGGCAGGATTGACAGTACATTGCAACTCAATATTAGATGTTGCAGGATCATACTTTTGAATTTGAAGATTTAGTGTATCATGTTTTATGTATTTGCACAACATAAAAGAGAAAGTTTAGGAAAATGTTCCTTTTTTTGTTGGCTATGACATTATTTCTGTGGATTTATTTCTTATTACTTTAAATTAAATTGTACAACAAACAGGATAAAAATTACATGTACATGAGATCTTTAAATACATCTGTTTTCACTTATTTATGGTGGAGTAAGCACCTAAAGAGTATTGTTTGAAAAGTTCTATGTAATACTAAACTATTAATCTTATTGCATTATATGTGTTTTTTGAATAATAAAATATGAGATTAGAATTGAACTAAACATACAAAACAACATAGAAAAATTAGGCAGAAAATAAGCACACATATGATAATGGATTCCATGACACACATCTATCTATACCTGATTATCTGCATATTTTTCATTGAATTGATTATAATAAACATTATATTAAGAGGTTAATTAGTGGAATATATCAGAATAGTGGTAACGATGGATGGATTATACAATGAACTGAGCAAGCACTTTAACAAAAAAAGTACAATACACAGCTAATAAATCAAAGAATTGTTCACAAATAGAAAAAATACTAATACTGTGAAAAATTTTATTTTGGGCTTTCAGGTGCTATGCTGGTTATATGTGATGTAAATGAATACAGAAGACTTGTGAAGAACTTCAAGGTATTTATTTCAATATGTTTATTTATCTACTTATATGTTTGTTTATTTGTTTGTTAGTTTGTGTACCAATTTATTTATAATTTTCTAAAATGTCATTAGTTATTACAGCTTGAAGAATTCTAAAGATTTTAAAGAAGTCTAGGAAGTGTATGGACATATAATTGGCAATTACACCACACTTGCTTTGTATGGGAACTTGTTTCATATGCTGATAATAGTGTAATTTGTTGTTGCTGTTGGTAAATTCCCAGACAGATACATTTTTGTTGTAGTTATCATTGCCTTTATCAATCTGATTATTTGATAAAATTTGTGTTACTAGCAAAAAATATCAGTAATGGAATGGGATATCTTGGTTTTTATGATATCTATGGAATAGTTATGTCACTTCCAATATACTGACATAGAAAATAAGATATGAAATTTGTCTCTTTCCAGACAATGGGGGTTTCTCCATAGCCTTGATACATTTTCCTGAGATGTATTCAAACAGGTAGTTAAATCTCTGATGACGCAACATATGTTCTGGGTGACAGTTTCTGAGTAATATATCAGATCAGAAGACACACGAGTTAGGGGTAGGGTTGGCATTGGGTTTTTTAGTTCAGAATAGTGAAATGGTTTAAGGGTAAGGGTTTGGATTCAGGTTTCAGGTTAATGTATGAAATAGTCATTGTAGCAATTGTTGCCAGAGCAAAGATGAAGGGTTGCCATTTGTTTTTCAGTTCAGAATATTGTTAGGGTTTAGGGTTGGGGTCGGGTTGGTATGTGAAATAGTCATTGGAGCAATTGTTGCCAGAGGAAATAGTTAGGAGTAGATGTTATTCGGTTTTCGGTTCAGAATAGTGTCAGGGTTAGGGTTTAGGTTCGGGTTAGTGTATTGTAGTCAGAGCAAAGGGGTAGGGATGCCATTTGGTTTCAGTTCAGAAGAGTGGTAGGGTTAGGGTTTAGGGTAGAGTTGGTATGTGGCATAGTCATTGGAGCAATTGTTGCCAGCACAAAGAGTTAAGGGTTGGGTTGCCATTTGGCTTTTAGTTCTGGATAGTGTTAGGTTCAGGATTTGGGTTAGGGTTAGTGTATGAAATAGTCATTGTTGCAGTTGTTGCCAGAGAAAAGAATTAAGGGTAGGGTTGCCGTTGGGTTTTCAGTTCAGAATAGTGTTAGGGTCAGGTGTTGGGTTAGGGTTTGGGTTGATGTATGAAATAGTTACCAGGACAATTGTTGCGGGAGTATATGTCATGGAACCAAATTTCTAATTGATGGAATTCTTGCTCACATCTCATCCCACCAGGTGCCTGTGGTAAATACACTGTTTGAGATGCTCCACGCCCTGTGTAACCTGCTGGTTGTAGCACCCGAGAACCTGAGGCAGGTCATCACTGGAGATCAGTTGGTAAGTAGCATTGGGTGTTTAACCCTATAACTGATGAATGTAATGTACCAGTGGTTCTGTTCTTATAGAAATTGACTAAGATTCAGATATATTAAAGCCAAGGTAGTATAGTTTTGGTAAATGGTAAAAAGTGAATTTTTTTGCAATTACATTTTTTAGATACACCTACATGATCTATTAATGCCCTGAAAATAGCTTGCTCTGAAAGCCTTTCATATTTTGAGAAATTACTCAAAATGTAAAATGTTGGGGGGGGGGGCGGGGAGGAGACCCCGCTTTTCCTGTGGGTAATCTACATACCGCTAGATGCCCACCTTTCCTATGAACATCATAATTTGTCACTGTAACAATTTTCAGTAGGTTTGATTTTGTTTTTTGATGTCTGGGTGACAATAGAATACTTTGTGAAAGATTTACAAAAAATTTTGTGTGAGTAAACAAAACTATACTTGTGCTTTAACAGGTTGATTTACAAAAAGTGTTGGTATTATGTTTTAAAAGTTTGATCTACCGAGCTTGTAATTGCTTGAACAAAGACTTCAAGTGGACCCCATTTTTTTTTATGATATCAAAATAAATGTCAATTCAATTTTCTTTCCAATTGTCTTTTGCTATGATGTGCAAAGATGGTGACTTTTTGGATTTAGGGTGGATTTTTGTTGTTGGGGAAATCCACAGTTCAAATTATGTTATGGAATTTGTGTCCTTGGGTAAGATGATTCATCTACATGACCTCTTTCTCCATTAGGAACTCAAAAAGGTATCTCAGGGGACAAGAGACCTTTCACACTTACAGCAAACTTCGCAAAGTTTCACTTCCCGAAGATTAACTTTGCGAAGTTTGATAATGTTAACGCGAACTTCCCGCGACACTTCCTGTGAAATTTCTTGCAAAACTTTACACAACTTTGTAGGAAATTTCTCAAATGTTAAGAAACTTCCGGGTACAATTTAAGTGTTAACTGAAAATTTTGGAAGTTACATCCCATGAGCCTCTGTGCATTTCCGATGTAGGGATGTAAACGTATACAGGGATCAGATTCTGAAGCTGAATCCATGACTTGGGTATATGCATACAGTTACCTAATGTAACTCTATGGTATTGTTTGTATTATGTACGTGTATACAACAACTGTACTTATGAATACTAGTGCAGTTACATCCGTAGCTGAGCTGTTAGATAATTCAAATTTACTTTGATTAAAATGTGGGGTATAAAGGACATTTGAGCACTTTTACTCATGCGTAGTGCGGGTCAAATCTTCCAGGAGTTTCGCGAGAATTAAATCGTTTCTAACTTTTGCGCCAGTTTGAACGGCCAAACCAAACTTCACAAAGTGTTCAAGAAGATAAACTTTGCGCAGATTTGTAATGTGAATGCACCTACTGTCAGCAAAATTAGCCAAAGAGCCTTCTACACTCAACACATTTTCATACAATCTTTCATATTGTAAACATGGTGCAGTTATCTCTATATCTCTAAATTTGGTGAAAATATTTTGACATTTCGTTGCTGTTACAGTAAAGTAACTGCATATTTTTATTGCTAGTACATTTGCTGATTTATTCATCCTCATCTTTGTTTACTCTCATTCCAGGCTGGGTTGGAGAAATCTGTTGTTATGTCATTCGTCCAGTTGAGATCAGATTTCAGAACAGCAAAAATTGGACAGCTTCTAAGATAACTAATCGGAAGACCACTATTCAACCAGAGAGCTACATATTTTTTAGCAATTACTTTATCCTGACTTATTGTCTTCTGTACTCTGTATCAAAGATTTGCTGTACAGTATGCAGGTACACATGATACATCCTGAACATTTTCCTCATAAATATAGACAGGAAGCTTTGGTCTCACTAACAATTTTTCTTCAGTCACACACCTTGAAAGTAAATGTGTGAAAGTGAACCTTATTGGTTAAGCAAATTTTTGATACATGTGTACCTTTCTAGGTGTGTATGATGTTTGGTAGTCTACATAAAATATTCTCAAGTCCAGCGTAGGCTACAACACTGATTACTGATAAAACAAAATTCATGCTAGATTCCCCCCACCTCCATCATAAAGGACTGTTCCCTCTGAAACAAAACAATAACCCTTTCCCAAGATCCTCCAAAAAGCTGGCAGTAACATTATTTCTAGTATGAACTTTCTATTTTACCTTTATTTCTGACGGAATGTGCTTTTGTGTAAAACGTGCAAAGGCAATAGGAATTTTGGGATTTAAACCCACACACCCACACGAACGTGGATACTGGACGTGTTCTCCAATCAAACCAAACAAGGTGACTCGGTGGTTGTGGTGCTCTTTACAATTAAGTAGCAACTGTACAGTAAACTTCACATAAGTCGAATCACTGGGGACCAAACAAATCACGTCGACTTAGACGATATTCGAGTTACAGTTTTGTATACAATTCTATGTTAGAGATGAAGGAAACATGTATAGGAAATTGGAGGCTGTCAAAACTGTGTCAATGTACAGGAAAAATGAGAAAGGCAGAGAGGAAATAGGAAATTTATAACATCTTTACGGTCATGCTGACAGGCAGAGAT
Source organism: Eucidaris tribuloides (assembly GCA_001188425.1). Classification (NCBI taxonomy): domain Eukaryota; kingdom Metazoa; phylum Echinodermata; class Echinoidea; order Cidaroida; family Cidaridae; genus Eucidaris; species Eucidaris tribuloides. The sequence goes on from JZLH01S0137892.1 coordinate 64,954, forward strand.
CAAAAAGTAAACCCATTAAGACCATCAAGAATGACAGTTATGGCCACTTCGACCTAGGCGAATGATTTTACACATGTTTGCTCCTTTTGGGACTTGAAAATATGTTTGAGATAGGTGAAATTCGATTAAAGAATTCGACTTACAAGAAAAACTTCCCATTGAAAAAGCACAGAGCCAATTGGGACTGTCAAAATATTCAACATAGGCGATAAATTGACTTGTGCGATGTCGAGTTATGCGGAGTCATCTGTATTCGTGAAATAGTGCTATTGTCAATGACAAAAGATTTGAAGGGACAAATGTTGCAAGCTGGAAAGCCTCCTGAATGTGAACGCTAGACATTATGATGCCCATTTTCTAATCAATCATTTTCACTGTTCAGAGCAATGACTGAATTCTACATATTATAGAGCATGTGTAAACATGAAGTCTTGCCTTGTCAAATTTATCACCTTGTAGTATGTGATCATATCTGACAATATATGCTTGATACAATGTAAATCAAACGTAGCAATTTATTTTCAGTAGTGTAACTTGACCAAAGAATGTAATTCAGTTGACTTGCAGTTAAGGATCCATTAGATACAAACCAAACTACAGAACAGGTTCTGTAATTGAATGTATATGTAGCAATGTTATATACTGTATGTAAGACATCACATCCAGTTATCTGTTTTATTTGTTACATTAAAATGGGGTGGTACTACACAAGGCATCAATGTGGTTTCCACTCTTGTGAACAGGTATTAATGACTTACAATTTTCTGAGTTGGAATGTGCAACCCATTTCATTAACATTTCTCAACATCCAAACTTAAAGAATATTCAGTGAAACCTGCTCTTGCGACCATCTGTATAGAAGGAAAACCTGTCTGTAAAGACCACAATTTTGGTTTCCCTTGGAAAGTACTTTTCATTGAAATGTGTATCACAGGAACCTGTACGTAAAGACCATCTGCTCATAAAGACCACTTTTCTTGTCTCCCTTGGGCGGTCTTTATATACAGGTTTCACTGTTCATTGAGCAATATTGTACAATTCCATTGACCGGTTTACTAACTTATTCAAATTTTTGTGAACCTTTTAAACAAAGGTTGCTCATAGCAACCCGAGAGCTTGTCCGAGGCCTGTCCGCCATAGCAACAACTCATGTATGCAAGTTGGATTCCAAGTACATGTATGAATATATTCGTTACGAACCTGTTAATGGAATGGCTCATTGCACCACTACAGTGGTGTTCCAGTACCACACCCAACCCAGCAACTTCATGGTACCTCAAATAACATTATAGTTGAGTTTTGCTGAATTTAATCAGGGCTGTCAGCTTTCAGGAACTGTCTAGAGGGAGGGAGATTATAGGCATACCCAAGAATAGGTGGGTGTGTTAAGGTGAAATTGATGCGACAGGCGTATATTAACATATCATCGCTGGGCTGTTAAAACCTTGTATCAATAAAACCTCCAAAGTTTATAGGAGAGCGAAAAACTTATCCAAATCACCATTTGAAGGGGCCAAAAATATGAGGTTTTCAAAAAGATGAATGTTGACATTATGTTTTAAGATACAGTATGCAACTCATGTGGTTATTAGAAGATGAATTACACCATAAACTTCACATTAAAGATTGTGTCATTGATTTGCACATCAAAAAACATCTAAATGAATGAAATCAGCTGAAATCATATCCAATGTGAAGAAACACCTCTCATAGAGACTTTGGGTAAAATATTAAATTTTGGTGAAAATCTGGACGGTTAAACTTCATCCTTTTTCAAATTACTCAGAAGCAATTTAAAAAAATCCACGACGTCGCACGTGCAGTTTCCAAAATTGTCCGATCAGCCGTTAGCCGAAGGTCGTGCGGAGGTTAGCCGTTTATCCAATCAGTGTGCTCCGCTGGTCTTGCACAATCCCTAACATAATCTTTAATCCCCTCAAAAAGTCATTTTCACAAAAATGTAAGATACAAGATTTTATCAGCCCAGTGACGATATTAACATTTGCACATTTCAATTAAATCAACAAAACTCACTGGTAATAGATAAAGGACTTCTGAAATTACCCCAAATCTGAATATTAGTGGCACTAGGATTTAAAACGTGGAGGTGGGCCAGGCCTTCTGTTGGGGGAACTTAAAGTCACCGGTAGCAGCTGAACCCCCCCCCCCTACCCCCTCCCCCCCCAAAAAAAAATCCATTCTGATGGTTGGGTTGTGAGGAGGTAAGCTTCTCCTAGCACTGCCTCTGAGTACAGATGATTGGTACCACTAGCATTGGAAACAGGTTCAGCATTGAATTACCTGGCTGATGAGAAGTAAATCTCATGCCAAGTTTTAATATATGTTACAAAAGTCAGTATGAGATATCATTTTTATGCTCGTCCCTTCTTGATGTGTTTTTTTTTCTTCCATTGTAGTATGCATTGTAAAGGAAAGATGATATATTTCAGCAGTCTGCATGTAGTGTTTATTTGTTGGTAAACAAAACTGTACTTAATATGTGCAATATTAAACTTATGTGTACAAAGTCAAGAATGTAGTCACATTTTGTTGTGTTGCTATGTGGAATGTTATGTGTGTATGTCATTTCCATTAATTACTTCAGACACCTAAGCTCGTTTACTATGCACTCTTGTTATACAGAAGACCTTGGGACCCATGTAATTTCTTCTTTATAACAAAATGTTGTTATATCAGAGTTGCAAAAACAATAGAATACACAGGAAATCCAAAATATGACACCAGAGATTTTACTGCTTTGAAATGAAATTTTGTTGTATCAGTGTTCTTTATAACAAGAGTGAAACATATTAAACATTGAACAAGGAAATAATTTTTAATCATATACATTACGGCCCAATTTATAGGTGTAGTTGCAAATACAGAACACAAAATTTGTTTGAAATTTCCAAGTGGGCAGTAATTTAAATGCCAAGGTATGACCATGTTTTCACAATCTACAATTTTAAAGCTCCATGACATGATTGGGAGAAATAAAAAAAATGCCTTTAGAACCAAACTGGTTGAAAGATAAACCAAATGTACAACAGCTGGAGTGGATCTCCTGGCTGTAAGGATTTGTCTTGAGTGTGTTTACTTAAGGAGAATCAAGCATGAACAGGCCAGCAGTTTAATTTTATCAGGGCATGATAGATTTAATCCCCATAGAAGGCTACACTACAAATTTGTCTGTTACAAGGCATACTGATGGACACTATTTTAAAATGAGTCAACTTTTGACTACAAAATTTTCACAGTAGAATCCCTGCATAGTTTACTTGATTCTAGAATAGTTTTTACCCCAAGTTGAGGACTATCCCCAATCAGGTCATTTACCTGTAAAACCCTTTCTAATACACTTCAGTTATGCTGCAGCATTACATTGACCTTTTCAATCGCACTGAAATAAGCGGATCCTTACAATCCTTACAACAGTAACATATGAATAACAAAATAAGATTGTTGCAGAATAGGCTAAATTGCCTTTTCTTCAGTTTTGTTTTGCAGTTCTGTGGAACTGTTATTTATCAAATTCTAAATCTTTACCCCTAAAAGTGACCAACTGCAAAGTGAATATCATACTTGAAAAGTATGTTAATAGATAAAATACTCAAGATGGACTTAACAGGCCAATTGTGTCGTTCTAATATTATACACCCGTATGACTGGTCATATACATGTATTTATCATGTATAAGGGAAAAATGATTTGGAAATGTTTTGATTTGTTTATTATAGCAATTGATCCAGGACTAAATTTGCCACACATTTGTCGCGTTCTGTGCTGTGAACTAGTCGGGCATTCAGACCTAGCAGAAAGGACTATATGGGCATCATCCAATCTGATATACCGGTATTCCTCCACAGCAATTGCTTTGAAATTTTGATTCAATCATTTGTGACCCATAGCCTGGATTGCTGCTCTTGACTACATGGTGTAATGATCATCCTCTCTGAGACTATTATCCATTAGCCCAATAAAAGCTTACTTTTAGGTCGAAATTTTTAAAGCACCATTTCAGTTGGTTTAATTTATCCACATTATTTGTAAAGTTTCTAGATTCTATATCTTGAAATAATCTTACAAACATGGTTATTTTTACCAATTTCTTGCTTGGTTTTTGGCAAAAGGTCACTAAACATATATAGAGTGTATATGCTTCCTATTCTTCACTCATTGTTCTTTCTCCTCCATACTGTTACCTTTCCAACACATGCGCCTTGAGCACTCTACTGAGTGGATTTGGCGCAATACAAATCATATGTATATTATTATTATTATTATTATTATTATTATACAGTAACTTATTATTATTATTATTATTATTATTATACAGTAACTCGCTGATTTATCACACGCAGCAGTCAAAAGGAGGACACAAGTACACAACAAATACATGTTCGTGAGTTTCAAATTCCATTATAATAAAATTTATTCTTTTGAACATGCCCACTCAAAGTAATACATGGACACTAATATTTTGGTGAAAATATAATAAAATGCATGCTGTTTACACATCATTCACAAAGCTGGCATAGGTTATTGACACCTTTTTTTTGCATTCCTTCATAACAATGACATAAGTGACCATACATTGGAAAGAAATCCCAAGTACGTGTTTCCCCTATGATGAAAACATTTTGACCCCCCCCCCCCCCGAAACTTAAAATTAAATATTGGTAGTCATTGAGAAATTTGTGGATATTTGTATTATATTACAATATTCAATTCTTCTTTGTTTACTCATTGAGAAATGTTAGTTTTATCAAATAAATACATTTTAGACAAATATCACTGTAAGATACATGTACTTGGGAGCAGTGGTTGCATAGTTGCATATACTTCACATGTTTATGCAAAATTTGTTTATGAATTGCATATCAATCACTTTATATCTCATCTAAATACTGTACCATAGCAATGGTTCTGCTATGATTTGAACTACAAAATCATGTAGATGATGTATATGACCCATTTTCTTGAGCTGAGTTTTAACCATGACCTCAAGTAGAACAGACAATTTCTGTCAAATATGATCAGAAAGACCCTTCAATATTGACCAATTAGGGGAAATTAATAATACCTTTTGTTAATTTATGTAGTCATGTACATGTATATGAGAAATATCACTGAAAATCATAAATAGCCATGTAAATATAACTTTGATTTGTTGACTACTATACAGTGAAGGTTAAAAATAAATCTTCAACTATACACAACTTGAGAATATGATCAATGACATAATTCTGTACTTCTGAGATCACATAAACCGAATTATAATAGAGAAAGAAAAAAACACACAGGATTGCAAGAATATTATTTAGATTTGTCTGCAAATTCCAGACAGAATGTAAAGATCAGTGTGACCTGTAATCACAGGGCAAACAATTTTGCAAAAAGGGCTGATATTCTTGAGACCTTGTGGGCATCTATGCCACACAAAACAAAAGGACACCAGACACTAGTTGAGATACCTAAAAATGGGTTGATGGGTCACAATCATTTAATACTGCATGTGTCATATCATAATCATCTTACACACAGTTAAGCAACATTAGTGGATATATTTATTGGAAACAATGTCAAGAAGTGCATTAAGGTCATTGGTAGAAACGGCACTGTCATTCCCAAGCACAGTTTTCGTAACTGATAAAAAATAAAATTCTTTGCAATCATGTTTTCTAGATGGCCCTATATGATCCATCAATGCCCTTAAAATTGCTTGCCCGTCCCGGGGGGGGGGGGGGGGTTATAGTGTAATTACAACGTGTACACCA
>JZLH01S0137892.1:93230-111066 GCA_001188425.1 Eucidaris tribuloides
GGTTTAATAAATTGTTTTTTTAATTAGTGTAATTAATGTTTTTGTAACAAATCGCAACACAATTTTTAACATATTTTGTCACAGCTTGTATCACCCCATCTGAAAATTTAAAAGTAGTAAAACCATACATTTTCTTAAAGCTGAAACTGTGCTTTTTCACAATATAACATCAATTTTGAGCCATGAATTAATACTAACAAGTGTAATGAGTTGTCATCAATATCACAAAACTATACGTTTATTGTGATATTACCCTTAAATTTTTTTTTACACGCCCTGTATAGCAACTTGACCCTGGATGATTGAGATTCTCTGAAGTATAAGCTTTCAGAAAATGTATACTTTTGTTGGTTTCTGATTAGTACTTTTTGAGTTATATTGGTTTAAATGCAAGAAGTGAAAAAATTCATAATTTTGGTGCCTGTAACGCAAAGGGGTCCCACCATACGACACATGACCATAAATGTATGCAATCAGGTAAAATGGTGATGATAAGCACATTAGAAACAATATCACTAGTATAGATTTGTTGGGTAGCTTTCTATTGGAACAATTTCTGTCAGGGCCTGAAATTAATTCAATACTGGTAAATTAATGTTTGTTTCTCCTCAAGTAAACAAATTAAAAATCCTTCCAGTATTTTCAACTTATTTGGTTATTGCAACATTTTTTTACTTCTCCCAATCATGTCACTGCCCTTTCCAAAATACATAAATGAATACATTTAACAGATAAATAGATCATAGATAAATAAACAATGAACAATTAAGTATAATGAAAGCAAATAAGATAAATAAAAATAAAAAGATAAAGATTAATAAAATATGCATATATGTTAATAAAATATGAAACTAAGAAGTCAAAACATGGAGCCAGATACAATTAACAGAATGAATATCAAGTACACAAATCAGTGCAAATGGGATGAGGACACATGATAAGCAATTGTTTTGTTAATTATAAGTAATCGTGAGTGCTCTTATCTTGTTTCAATTGCATCATAAGTATACTTTGTTCCAAATGAAACCGATAACTCATTACAGAAACTTGTGTTCTGATTTCCATTTACGCAATGCAACATCTGCACAAAACAAACAAAGGGGTTTCAACTGTGAATGTACTAGCATGTAAACAATGTAATCCCTTTTCTGAGGACAAACTGTAGTGTATGGTTTCTGTTCCTATGTTTGAATAATTGATTGCTCAAATATAACATAAATAGTGGAGCATATGGATATTCCGAGATTAATTTGTGTGTTTATGTTGATGCGATTGAATATGCGCCCATGTTAGGGGAAAATCGATACCATTTTATTTATGTTTAACTAGATGCTAAGGTTATTGGAAATTTGTACATGTATGATTAGTTTTACCATAAATTTACCTTGATATTCCATGCTAAATGAATTGCATTTTTTAAAACTTACTGACTGATGCTGCAAAGCATATCTCAGCCAAAATGAAAATATTTCTAATATCAATTCAGATGTTTTTATATATATTTTTAATGTGTCATGAAAAACATGTTACTTTTGTAGACATTTTGAGTGTTTATTGCATCAACTTGTGGAAACAGCTCGAATGTCAATAAAATCAACATGTTTACAACTGTGGTACCAGTACTCCATAAAAGCCAGGAAAGAGCCAAGCAGATTTTTTTGAAATGTGTTTTCAGACTTACTTTATATAGAACCACACTGGATTATCATCATTCTTTTTTATTGCTGTTTGGACATTCAGATAGATAGATAAAAACCAGGCACCCCCTCCCCCCCCAAAAAAAAAAAAAAAATTGGTGACCTTTTTTTATGAGTGCTGATATTTTTTTTGCTGTAGGTACTTTGTGCTTTAATTGTGTCTTAATTAGAATCTTCTTATTTGTGCTAGTTACCACCTATAAATTTTGACCAAAAATCATTCCTACCCAAGTACCTATTTACCTGTATGGCTGGGAAGAAGACACATGAAAACACATACTTTGTACACAAATGAATGGTTTTATTTAAGCAGGGCTCGACACTAGCACTTGCCCGCTTACCCGGGGCAAGTAAAATTTCATGTCGGGCAAGTAAAAACTCAACATGTTTAAATTTACTTGCCCAATCGGGCAAGTAATATTTTGATCCCCTCAAATGAAAAAAGGAAAAAAAAAAGGTTCAAAGTCTTTAAAAAAAGTGAACAAAATATGTATGAAATTGTTTGTTCAGCTATTAATTGCATCATTTTTTCACTATATGCTTTCAGAAATCACGCCTTTTGCACCCCCAGAATTAAAACTACACCTTCAATGCCATAAAAAGGTCTTAGTAAAGAAATAATTTTTAATGTTTTTAGTCATTGGTTTAATTGCTCGGGCAAGTTAAACTTTTCATTCGGGCAAGTAAAATCTGAAAGTGATAATTTCAGTCTTGCCCAAAGGTGCAAGCCAGAAAAAAAAGTTAGCTGTGGAGCGGGCCGTGATTTAGTATGATTTTTCTTGCGCATTTTAGCAATAAAAAATACACCCCCCTTCCCTCCAACAAAAGGAAACCTTTGGCTATGGCCTTTAGCTGTTTGTTCTCCATAAACTCTGATTTGTGTGAAGCATGGACATTTACAAAATATTGTTGTACTAAGTCCTTGATTACATATTGTCTATTGTTTGTTACTCTGGCCCTTGCCTACAGTGTCTGTATGCATATCCAATTAAGGATACTCAATGACTTATGGTTTGTGATCCCTTTGGAGTGCCTCAACATTTATTTGTCACAAATCCAGTTGGCTGGACAGCAAGTTATACAGTATAAACGACCTGGATTAACAGAAAAGGGGTGCACTGTTTACTCGGCTTTGGAGGGTTGTGTACTCACATAATTTATTTTCTGTCTTGTCAGTTGCCATGTTCTTTGTATCTGTAACGTAGTAATATACCCGTTGCACTGGCATTCCATAGATAGTACATGTGAGAGTTTACATCAACATCACTGTAAGACATGCGCATTCTAAGTAGTTGTTTTCGTGTTATTAAGTCTACTCCTTCAGGTTCTTCAAGCATTTCAGTACCCTTGTTGTGAGTTGTGATGCATGACATGTTTTGTGTAGCAACAACATGAGGGTGGTGATCTGTGCAAGTCTACTTTCAATTTGTTGAGAGGTCCATTTTATAGGTGGATGTTCTTTACGAAAAGGAGAGGAAGAAAACCAGTTTACACATCTTGAGTTGTCAATGATTCCTGAGATTATAGGTATTGGCAAAGCTATAAGAAAGTAAAAGTTAGGTGAGAAATTGGTGTTGCTGTGGGTTCGGACTGTATTCAGAAGACGTGCAACACTCAAAGATATCATAGTCCGAGCGATATGACATTCCACCTCAGTGAATCTCCAAATGTGTGTTTGCATTGTTACAGTATGTGAGCATTTTCTTCGCATATTTGCACGCAGATGAGACAAAATTTGCCTGGTGTCTAGAGTAGTTGGCAGCACAAAAGTTCATGTTACTCATGGCATCCACAATTCGTGTCATCTTTCCAGACATCGCAGTCAAACCTGATAGCTTCTGAAAGCTGGAACTCCTGCTTCAAATTAATGAAGTACACTTTTCACTAATTAACACTTGATGATTTATATGCCTTTGTCCATTTTGTATTCTAACAAGTCTTCACCCAAATCATCATCTCTTGTTTTTTTGTCAGCTTGGCAACGCAGACGTGGTGAGGGCGCTTCTGGTGTCGGGAGTAGATCCATCCATTAAAGACGAGAAAAGCAACACATCGTATGATCTAGCCAAAGCTTCTTCCCAGGTCACCATGGTATTTCATGATGTTCTTCTGCAGTCCATCGCTCAATCAAAGTAAGTTTTCTTGATCAAGAAATTGTACTTTTTGCTAAAGTTTTCTCAGCCATGAGCCATGCAATAAAAATAATCAAAGGGTGTGTTTTTTATTTGCGCACCAAACTGTTTTTGTTTTGAACCAATTAAAGAAAAGTACATAAAAATACCATGTTCAAAATTTGGGAGTCAAGTCATAGTCTTTGAAACATCAATGATAAATCATTTGAAATTGGGCCAACTTGTATTTTGTAAATGGTAGTCTAGGTTTCAGACACTGGATGTAGACTTTAATCACTGATTTTAAATTGGGTAGTGTTCAACCACAGCAAAAATTGCTTGACAATCATCCAACTGCACTGGTGTGAGTGTTTGACCTTTTAAGCTTTGAATAGCAAGTTTCAGTTTTCACTAGATGATGCATGAATCAAGTCTGGCAGTCAGACTAGTGTAACAGCTACTTAAAAATTCATATTCAGTGAGCAACCTTAATGTATGTTGGTGCATTCTGTTTAAATTTTATCAGCATTATTTTCATAAAACCTCACTTTTCATTCCCATGCTTATGAGAGAGGTGAAGGTTTATGTGAATCTATTCTTTACATGAGAAATGATTTTAGCTTTATTTCTTAATAGTTCATTCTGAGGTGTACAAATCATGGACATAATCTTTAAATTACATTACATTATATACTGTAGAAATAAAAATGCACACTTTTATCCCTGTCTCATATAGTGCTAATTCATGAAATTACAAGTCTGTTTGGGGTGAATTTGAATTCATTTATTTTCACTTTATTTCATTCATCAAAGGGTCATTCCGTATCAAATCACCCAAAATAAAAATAAATTTAAACGGTACCGACTCCAAATTTTACTCATATTTGGTATATAGGGTAATTGATATCATACAAGCCAGAATTTCAATTTATAGCGCAGTCCGCCTTACGGTTCTCGCGCTATGACACGCCCTTTATTAGCATTTTTGGCGAAAATGGGCATAACTGCCAATTTTCTTATGGCCATTGCGCGGTAATGGATGGTCCAAATTTGATGTGAGTGGTATCATTGGAAAGGGAATAAGATAAACAATTTAAATGTAACATTAATTTTTACATTGGAGCAAGTTTAACTACGATGACCTTTTGACCTTTACCTTGACCTTGAATTTAACCATTGGGGTCAAATTATATTGAGCCGAAAATCAGTGTACATTATATTCAATACCTCTTCTACAAAATATTAAAAACCTGGAAATATATTATTTTTTGTTTGGTTTTTATCTTGTTTGTAAGCTAGCACATCTGATGCTTAATGAAATTTATACAGTCCCACACGTAGACTTTTATGTTATTATGTGCATAACTTCTCTCAGATACCTGTGCATACATGTATGCTTTTACCCAAGGAACTGTTGACCAGACTTTATCCATCATTTCTTTCAGATAATGCTTAGCTCATGAAGTTGTAATGCTACCAAGATAACTACTGAATCTAGGCTCACTTAGAAATTTTGTGGCTGAATTCTTTCTGAAATCAAAGAAATGCAAATATGCTTTCCGTTGTTAGATATGTCATAATTTTTTTGTTTGGGTATGTTGCAGTGAAGTATAATCTGGGCATATGTTATCTCAGTTCTAGACCATGCAACTTTTTTTACACCCATAGTAAACCCATTCTCCGACTGTTTTGTCTCCGGACATACTAACTTTGCCTTAAAGGCACAATATAACAGTGTTCCCAGTTTAAAAAATCTGAGCTGCATGATTCCCCATGCTACCAGTGTCTCTGACATGGTCTAAAAATGAAGCCCTGAAAAAATTGCAGTTTAAAACGATCAGTAAGTGCTTTAAAAAAGTAAAAATCATTGAGAGACCATTCCAGCTTTCCCCCATAGACTGCTGTGTTGCAGAATTTCCTATCTTCCGACAGGAAATTATTGTGCCAATTTGAATCTGCACATATTGTACTAGTGACAGCATAACTGTCCAAACTTTTGTGTTCTAAGGTGTTTATTTGTCCATTCAAACACTGTAAGATATGTCAGGTAGCGAAGTTCGACAATTTTTTAAACGTGTCTTCTACAGTGTTATATAGCATCTTTAAATCAAAACACTTTTATTATTCAAAGCAGTTGACCAAAGATAGTAGTTTCCTTATCAATATAAAGATGGATTTGATAATGTAAATGTCTGGAAGCCAGACTAGGGCATATGTTGCCATTAGACTAATTTCATAGTAAATGCAAATTTTATGTATACTATTCTGTCTGACAAAGGTTGCTCTTAACAACCTGATAGCTTGCTGGAGGCTTGCCAGACATAGCAACAACTATTGTATGCATATTGCATTTTTGGTATTGAAAATGTATTCATAAGAACAGGTGGGTAGTTCTAGAAGAGAAAATATTCATAAATTTCATTACATTATGAAATTAGTATATTGTACAGGGTGTGTTTTTGATATTTGTGAGAGTAGTTGTGCACATATCCAACATTAAAATCTATGTGTGGGACTGTATAAATTTCAGGAAGCATCAGATGTGCCAGCTTTCAAACAAGATAGAAACCAAACAGAAAATAATATATTTCCAGGTTTTTAATATATTGTAGAAGAGGTATTGAATATAACGTACACTGATTTTCGGCTCAATATAATTTGACCCTGATGGTTAAATTCAAGGTCAAGGTAAAGGTCAAAAGGGCATCGTAGTTAAACTTGCTCCAATGTAAAAAATAATGTCACATTTAGATTGTTTATCTTATTCCCTTTTCAATGATACTACTCACATCAAATTTGGACCACCCGTTACCGCACAATGGCCATTAGAAAATTGGCAGCTACACCCATTTTGGCCGAAAATGCTAATAAAGGCGTGTCATAGCGTGAGAACCGTAAGGCGGACTGCGCTAAAAATTAAAATTCTGGCTTGTATGATGTCAATTACCCTATATACCAAATATGAGCAAATTTGAAGTCGGTACTGTTTAGCCCATTGGGTGAATTGACACGGAATGACCCCAAAAGGGAATTGAGTTTGTTATCACTGATATTTGATAACTCCCAAACACATTCATTGACCACCACAGTGATTCAAATTGTGTGATTACAAATAGACACCTTACAAGAACCAATTACAAATTTGCAAGTGTATGGACGCATTTGGACCGAAATTCACAGGTCATTATTTTGTAGGGCTCGACAAACCCAGGTGCCCGAGTGCCCGGGGCATCTGAAAATTGTGGCCGGGCACTCAGAAAAAAAAGAGAACATGCCCGATTAGCAGTGCCTTTTTTGACAATGATCGATTGACAATTCATCAAGTGATTGCAAAGATATTCTTGCATACTTTACGAGATCTCTCCAGTACTTTGATGGCAAAATGGTCAATGCGTGCATGCAAAGCACTCTCGAGATGTTCGAGTGTGCGCGTGTACGTACAGGTATGTATACGTACATAGCATGCACATATGCCTGCCCAGCAGCATGCCAGCTCGCAACCAGCCAGAACCATTCCTCTACACAATGATCCCTTACTGCGTACATACGTGTACGCACATAAATTTAGGATCTGTAGATAGCTGCGTATGCTTTGGTTTTTCTGTTAAATTTTCTCACTGGGCTATAATTTTATGGTGGTAAATTTGGGGCATTTGGATTTTCCTGTCGGACACTTGAATTTTAATGTAAGTGCCAACTGGGCAGGCAAAATGATTTTTGTTGAGGCCTGAGTTTGTTAAAATTATTAGTTCTCCATGAAGTCTAAACTAAATTGTACTGTGTATTTATATATGATAAATGTGTATTTGTACATCTAAGCAAATCTTGGTCAAAACAAGGACAAAGGACTGGTTTCTAGTTTAGATTCTTCTGTTGGGCTGTAATACTATTGCCCCATATGGTTGCATACATTTGTGAGAATTCTCTACATGATGAAATCACACACACCATTGTTTATCTGAAACCCTTGAGTGGAATATGATATGGATCAGTAAGGAAACTTTTATTATGGTAATAAGTCTCATAGTGCTGGATTGGTAAATCATATTTTTACAGGTTATGGCAAAGCTCTTCAGTAATATAATCTATTACAAAGCACACCTGACTGAAACTGAAGTCAACTGTTGTTTCAGTATTTCCTGTTTTCATTCAGTAATATGGAAATGTAGTCATCTTTTTTTTGTGTAAATTATATTCACAATCAAAACTTTCGTGTGTGTAAATTTTTGTCTGTGTACGGAATTGTGACCAACCTAACATATTTCATTCACACTCCTTTTCAATTCTCTGAACTGTATGCATGAAACAATCATGTAAAAACACTAAAAGCAAGCCATGTAATAGTTCCATCATTTAAATAGTACAGCATGCTCATATTGTACTAAAGGGTTAGAGCATAATACACTAGAAAAAAATATTTTGGAAAATAAAAATTTTGTGTGTTTTAAGTGTCATGAATTTTACACAAATGTTAAAACAGACATACAGTATCTCAGAATATACATGTACTGTGTACATGTACCTGTATACTTGTATTGTAAGCAATATATGTTTAACATGTTTTTTTTTAATTTCATTGAAATGGTGCATTGAATTTAAAAAATTTGAAATCCAAGAATTCTTATTTTTTGAAATTTAGAATTTATGATGCAGTTTAACTCCCCCCCAACTCTCCATCAATCAGGACATGGATTATTTATGTTGACTACATCTATTTTAAAGATTGATTAATTGGTTTGTACTTCCCCAGGACAGATCAGATAAAACAACTCTTAAACAGTGGAGTAGATGTCAATTTCAAAGATGATTCTACAGGAGAGAATACGGCTCTGCACTGGGCTGCCAGCTACTCAACACTTGAAATCATCCAGTTACTCTTTGGTAAGTTCACAATGAAGCAGACTTGGTCATTTTGTGTGATACTGTTTTGTTTCACAGCATGTGCCATTTTATTATTGTTGGTGCTCAGTTCTGTTTGGATTTTATCCAAACCAAAAACAGTGGGTATGATTTCTTTGCCAAACTTATTCAGTTAAAAAAAAGATAGAGGGTTCATTCATGCTTCATCTATGGCTGTGCAGTTTGATCTTCAAATTTCCAACACAGTGTAAAGACACTATATAACATTGTGAAAGACCCATTTAAAAATTGTCAAACTTTGCTGTCTGACATATCTGGCATTGTTTGAATGGACAAATAAACACCCTAGAACACAAAACTTCAGACAGTTATGCTGTCACTTGTAAAATGTGTACAGATAAAACTTGGCACATACATCATTCTCGGCCGATAAGAAATCTGCAACACAGCAGTCTATGGGGGAAAACTGTAATGGTCTCTCACTGATTTTTACTTTTTAAAGCTTTTTAAAGCAATTAATGATCATTTTGAACTGTAATTTTTTCACGGCTTCATTTTTAGACCTTATCAAAGACACTAGTGCCATGGGGAATCATGTAGCTCATATTTTTAAAATGGAAATGTTGTTATACGTTGCCTTTAATGACATTTGATAATATTTCTGAAGACAGAGAGTTAGAATTGGGGTTGCCATTGAGTTTCCAGTTCACAATATGGTTAGGGTTAGGGTAAGTACTCATTGACTAACTAAATGATCATTTTGAATTACAATTTGTAAGGGCTCCATTTTGAGAACTTCTTAGAGTCACTTAAAACTTGAAGGATTATGTAGCTCAGATTTTTAACAACTGGGAACATTATTAGATTATGTCTTTAACTCTTAATGTGCCGAAGTTGCAGATCTGCACCAAGTAGTACACATAAAGTCCATAGAGGTTTAAATCCTCTGGCAAGTTAAGAGTTTAACATTCTCTTTCCTCCGTCCAGATTTTAATCCAGATGTAAATGCAACAAATGGAGAAGGCTCAACTCCACTCCATGATGCTGTGCTGAGAGGCAAGGAAGACATCGTCCAAGAACTAGTCAAACGAGGGGCTGATGTTAACGCGGTGGCCACAGATGGGTAGGCACAATATCTGCTTTAACTCTAAACGTGTTGCTGGTGCAATTTAACGCCACAAATCATCCCCCTTATTAAGTGATAGTTATACAGAAAGTATCACATTAAAGCCCAAGTTTAGTTTTGGTTTTTTTTTGTTATTTGAAAGCTTTATGCCCTAAAGTCATAACCCTGCAATAATAGATTCTGAATGTCTTTAATTTTTTTTAATTAGTTAATGAAATATTTTATATTATAGCATCCAAAGGGTTAAAAAGGCTTTAAGATTGCATGTGTTATACCTCATTTGAAAGAGCAGGCTCTGCTCTTTCAGGTGAGGTATAACTCATATAACCTTCTTTTTGTCTTTAGTTTTTTTTAAATTAATTAATGAAAAATGTCAGGGTTTTCAGCTATATTTTACATTATAGCATCCAAAGGGTTAAAAAAGGTTATATGAGCTATACCTCATCTGAAAGAGCGGAGTCTGCTCTTTCAGATGAGGTATAACACATGCAATCATAAAGCCTTTATAACCCTTTGGATGCTATATATATAAAATATAGTTATAATAGTTAATAGTTATAGTAATCGTGATAGTTATATAGTTGATATATGTAGTAATAAAAAGAAAACTAAAGACATTCAGAATCTATTATTGGCGGGTTATGACTTTGGGGGTAAAGCTTGTCAAATGCAAAATTCCACAAACGTAACTTTGGCTGTTGTTATAAAGGGTACGAAGTTGTGTCTGTGGTAGGGTGGCATTGAGAGGTAAGTTGTTTTAATGATTTTCTTTAACTTATGTATTGAAGAAAGTGAGATATCAATAGTCTGAAATCTGACTCATGCTTAGAATTAATACTGTGGCCAGTGTCAGCAATTCTCCCTATCGCATATAGCCGATATCAAGCGATATCACCTCGCGATACCGATATCTGATCGATTACTCTTGGTATGTGTACTTCCGGTTAGGGTAAATCGCACAGTCAAATGCACAAATCATGTCACTTCGAACCTAATTTCGTAATTTTGTAATATTATCTCTTTATACCCAAGTAAACATGAATCGACCTTATAAACAATTTCATAGTTCTAATGTCTGTGTCTCGATTAAAGGACTTTATTAGTGAAAGACATGTTCCCATCCCATAACCAGTAAACAGAGGAATAAACTCAAACCTCTCCCCAGGAAAGCCGCGAATGTTTACCCCGTGAGAGAGGAATATGCAATCATGCCGAGTCGGAACACGAACGCGGGTGTGTGAGGACGACCGATGGCTCCGTTTATGACCTAGATGGAAGGGTTGTTATATGGACGAAGGACTTGAAAAAAATATTATTTGCAAGATTATAAGAAAGATTTTGACACGATTCATGAGTACTTTGGCATTTGATGTGAATCGCGCTTGCTTTTACTGGAAGTTTATTTCCCAAGAATGAATGGTCAAAAAATTAGAGCGCCACATGCGTTCAGATTCGGAGAGCTATATGCGATAGGGAGAATTGGTTGCCTGTTGATGTACAGAGCTGATATTTTACATGATATTGTGATATACAAGTCAGCACAAGATGAGTTGGTTAATAAACATTGTGCTTGTATATGTCTGATAAAAATATATGAGTACTGGAAAAATGTGCAAGCATCAGGTTATTATAAACTGATAATCTCCCACAGTCATGACTGGGCATGTTATTGCAAAACATATTTTGTAACTGTAGCTACTTTGATGTATTTTAGCTGTAACACAAGGAGTTAGTTCATGGAAAAAAACTGTATGTTTGGGTGCTTTCAAGTTGGTGTGTAATGCGAGAATATGATGATGCTTTTCATTCAAGGTACGTAATTTCTAGGTGATTAGCGGGATGTCAGTTTTACTTACCAATAAGTTTGAACGTCATATTGAATACTATTTTATTTTTAGTTTATTTGTTTATCAAGTAGTTACTTTATTTATGTATCTTTTTAAATATATATATATATATTTTGTTTTTGTCAGGAAATCCAAAGGCAAAAGTCCACTTGACCTAGCAGCTGATATTCCAGAACTCTTGAAGGTGCTATCCCAACCAGCTCTCCTGACAAATGGTGTTGACGAGAATGAGGATACGGCAGAAAAGACAGATGAAACAAAGAAAGACAGTGAGAAACTTGATATTTACCTTTTCAGGTTTATATATATGAGAGCATGCCATTAACATTTCTGGAATTGCCTTCAATATTGGGGGCAGCCAAAGACCAGGGTGGGACTCCCTTTATTTCATGAAAGTCATAAGGAAGTGTTTTGTTTAGGTCAGCTCAAGGTTAACGAGAATACACAGTACTGGTTGATTACTTGCAGAACAACAACATTTTAATATCAACTGCTTTCAAACCTTCTGTGAACAGATGGTATTCTAAAAATGTCACTGAAGTACAGGATAGAGTAGTTGAAAACAACAGAACACTTCGTTTTGGACATATCTGTTACACAAATCCCCACTGCTGACAAAGTACTAAGAAATCTATATGTGGGACTATGTTAATTGTTGCCATACACACTGCAGCAATGGAGCCTACTCCGTCGGGTACTCAAACTGCCAATTCCTCAACTTTTTATTGCATATGAAGTGAATTAGTCCCACATTATAATGCAAATGTAATTTACTCTCAGCTGGAAAATATGGAATTGTGAAATTTTGATGAAAGATTTTCCACCATCAACCAGTACTGTGTATTCTCTTTAAAGTCATTGTATAACAATGTTTCCAGTTTAAAAAATCTGAGCTACATGATTCCCCATGTTACTAGTGTCTTTGATACGGTCTAAAAATGAAGCCCTGAAAAAATTACAGTGTAAAACAATCATTAAGTGCTTTAAAAAAGTGAAAATCATTGAGAGACCATTTCAGCTTTTCTCCATAGACTGCTGTGTTGCAGTTAAAATTAATGTGCCAATTTGTATCTGCACATATTGTACTAGTGACAACATAACTGTCCAAACTTTTGTGTTCTAGGGTGTTTATTTGTCCATTCAAACACTGTCAGATATGTCAGATAGCAAAGTTCGACAATTTTTTTAATGGGTCTTCCACAGTGTTATATAGTGTCTTTAATGCTTCCAGTTGTGACAAAATCAGAGTTTAGTTACTTATATGATCAAAAGATTTTGTTTTATCTTGGATGAGACCAAACATTAATGAATGATTTTCAACATTGATCACATCAGTGACCAAAGGAAATATTCATTCAACAAAAAATTGCCAATGTTGTAAGAAAAAAGATCATACCTCTGTCTGCAGAAATGTACATGATTACAAAGGGACTTGAGTTTTCTTGAATTTTCTTGAAATGAAATTTTATTTTGTGTTTTCTGACTTGTTTTAACAGGTGATGAAACAGCTGAGAAATCACTTTCCAATGGTGAAACAGAGCAAGAGACAGCAACTCAGGACAAAGATGCTTCAACTACGGCAGATGATGTACCAGCTAGTCCTTCAGAGGTAATTCTGTTAATTAGTATTAGGACCAGATGAGACATTGTATGTACACTCTCTTTGTCCCCAAGATTAGGAGAATATACCATTAAGTAGAAAACAGACAAACTGCTTTGACATTGTTTTGATCACTAAACATAGTTTTAAGTAGAAATGGCCACTTCGACAACTCAATTTAAATCTGTTTTGAAAACATACTGTTTTGCATTTTGCAGATACACAAGTATTTATAATAATTTATACTTATCTCTTTTTCTTCTTGTAATAAATTCATCCCAAATGGTAGGCAGCCTCAGAGCAAGATGTGAGTCCACAAGTATCATCACTTTTACATGAAACAGAAGAGGAGGATGTTGAAGATGAAGAGGAGGAGGAGGAGGCAGAGGAAGATGTGGAAGAGGATCCGAGGCTTTCCTTCCTGTGGCCCCACCCCCAGCAACTCATCCAGAAGAATGGAGAAAGGTTTCATCTCAAACAAGACTTCACTGTCCAGCTAGTAGCAGCACCCATGTCTGGTAAGTTACCTTAGCTCAGTTTTATTGTCCTCATTCTCATTATCATCTTCAGCCTCATCCTCATCATCATCGCTCAATCTCCTGTCCTCATCATCCTCATCATCCTCATCATCCTCATCCTCCTCATCCTCATCCTCTTCCACATCATCCTCCTCATCCTCATCATCCTCATCATCCTCCTCATCCTCATCCTCTTCCACATCATCCTCATCCTCCTCATCCTCATCCTCTTCCACATCATCCTCATCCTCCTCATCCTCATCCTCTTCCACATCATCCTCCTCATCCTCATCCTCTTCCACATCATCCTCATCATCCTCATCCTCATCCTCCTCATCATCCTCATCCTCATCCTCATCCTCATTCTCTTTCTCTTTCTCTTTCTCATCCTCATCATCATCCTTATCCTCATTCTTTCACATCCTCATCCTCATCCTCATCCTCATCCTCATCCTCATCCTCATCCTCATCCTCATCCTCATCCTCATCCTCATCCTCTTTCTCTTTCTCTTTCTCTTTCTCTTTCTCTTTCTTTTTCTCTTTCTCATCCTCATCCTCATCCTCATTGTCATCCTAATCTTCATCCTCATCATTGTCATCCTCATCCTCATCCTCATCATTATCATCATTGTCATTGTTCTTAAGATAAGTCTGGAAAGAAAGATATGTTTCAGATAATTGTCACTACATCTTCTAAATTATGCTACATATTTAGCATACTGCACTAATGAAAATGTGTGGTGCAAATGGGTAATTGCTAAAGAAAGTTGCTTGTTGCTGTGGGGAAAATTAAGTAGTCTCAACATGTAATAATAATTCCTTCTATAAGTAGAGAAAAAAAGTATTGCCACTTGTTTCAAAAATTCCAACTGTCACCATTTTGTATTGTTGAATACCTGAAGGAAATCACATGCTTTGAAGTGTTAGTGTACAAAGTAACATGTAAGAGTGTAAAGCATTGGTTGGAGATATTTTTTGAATAAAAAAACTGTTATACAATACAAGATGCTAGGCCACATAATTCACAAAGTTGACTGTTCATATTTCCCTTGTACTGTCAAAAATGAAGGAGTCATATTCATTTTATTTAGTCCTCTTTGATTTTGCATGAATCACTGTGGTTAGCAGTAATCCAACGTAAATTATCATTGCTATTGCTACAAACAACTAAAAATAATTGAAAAAAAAAACTGCAGTAGTGATTTGTTATCTGTTGTAGACTTATCTTCACATTTGTTGATGTCGACCTTGACAGGTAACCTTGAACCCATGGTTGACCTATGGACCATACAATCAGCATTGTTGATGGAGAAGGGATACCGGTGTGTGCTAGAAAATGCTGCAGTCCGTGTGGACCCCGACTCACAAGTCAACTGCACTGTTAATGCACTCGCATTCGCAAGGAGTGAAAGCTACAGGATATCAGTGCATGAAAACAAGGTATGCTACGTGAATGAGACTCTTGGGTGGTGGTTTGTTGTTTAAAGTACCAGTAGTTAATTTGTCCTTTCATTCATTTGATATTTAGTTTACCAAGTTAAAAGATCAAGTGAGCTTGTGTAATTGCCCCTTTTCATCATTCTCCATATATCATCTGTAAATCTTTTTATGATTTTCTCATTTGCTGTAAGTCATGCAACTGGATTTAATCAAACTTTTCAAAAATCATTTACAGGGGAATAGGATATAAAGTTGTTCAAACTTGGAGGGTGTCAAGGCCCGGGGTCAAGGCAGTGCATGTGTATGCTAAACTCATGCTAATTGTCAAAATCTGAATGTAAAATACTAATATAATGGTCATGAATGAAACTTGTGTGAAAGGGGAAGGACTATCTATACTTGTTTTAACTCTTACAGTACCAAAGATGCAAATATGCATGCATAACACAATATGCACAATATCCATAGAGCTGTAATTTCTGTGGCATGTTAAGACTTAATTTGCTCTAATGGCATTAAATCCATTCTTGGATGAGCAACAAGCCAGACCGAGCTCTTGTGTATCCCATTGGAGACTAAGTATGTGATTTTTTTCAGATTGGGGTTTATAGAGAATGCATGCTTTATTGGAAATCAAATTGTCTTCAATAGCTTAAAGGGAGAAGGCACCAGCAACTAACAGGCATAAGTTAAGAAAACATTTGAGTTCTTGCCAACCAATCAGATCGCACGTACACATTGCTGAAACTGACCAAGCATGACCGATGCATGCCACCCGACGTGTGTTAGTCAAGCCGCAGTAATGATGCACTGTTTGAATCGATAAGCTCCTCCCCCCTATGACTGTTTCTGCAAGTTTATCTTAAGACAAGGCTTGCAAAGACATAAAATAAACACAAATTAACTAATTTATAGGGCCTTGCTAAGTGTGAGTGTACAAAATAGGCCCTTTTTAGGCTTGTTATTTATCAGCAATATACCATAAATTCTGTTCACAATACCTCCATGCCCCTCTTTATTTCTTAACTTATCCTGTTATTGCTGGTGCCTTCTCCTTCTTAAAACACATTTGAAGATTTTTCCTTACTTCAATTAATTTTTTGAAGTTACTAAACACTACACTAAAACGTAAGTTCCCAGCTTTGTTCAAAATACCATATTTTAATGAAATAATTTTAGTAAAATAACTAGGCAGGACATTTCCACACTCCTTGACTAACCTCTGTTTGAAAATAAGATTAATCGCGTCAAGCATGCATGAGTGAGCATGAATTAAAGGCAAAAAATGTCACGTTTTTCAAAAGTCACAGGAAGTCATCTCCTTATGGCCAAATAATGGTAATAATGTTATTTTTTGCTTTATTTATAAAGGTGTGCTCACTGAAATCCTGACATTGGTTACAACCTCTTATGTCCATACAATCGTGTAAAGATACAGCTTTGCTGAAAAATATCGGATTTCAATTTTCAAATAAACTTAACGATTTTACAATTTCAAAATTGAGGATGGATGGAAATTGTTAAATTGAGCTTACTGAAGCGTAAATATGCGGAAAGTGCCCAAAGAATTGTTAGGGGGTCAAACGATAGCTGATTAACATAAATAGCGCTTAATCATTCAACAGAAACAGAATCTGTCAAAATCCTGTATCACAAATTCCTCAAAATGACCCTTGTGACTTTTGAAAAGAGACATTTTTGCCTTTATTATATGCTCACTCATGCATGACTTGACGGATCAATCACATTTTCACACAGAAGTTAGTCAATGAGTGGAGAAACACTCCTGCCAAATTATTCTGCTCAAAACCATTTCGTTAAAAAGTTATGGAATTTTCAAAAAGTGGGAACTTATTTTTTGTGTTGTGTTTAGAAACTTGGTCTCACTAAACAAGTGCTTGTACACATATCTAATAATCTGTATGCTAGATTCATATTTTTGTGGATAACAATCATCCTCTTTTACTCATTTAAAGTAAACTGACAAATTATAGAAATACATGTGCATTTGTTTTTGTCACTTTTCAGGTATCCATTGTAGCCAGTGATCTACCAGGCCTGTGGCATGCAACGTGCACATTTGTTCAACTAGTACAACTCTGTGAGAAAGAAGGCATTCCACAACTAGAAGTAAGTTAGTGATTGCAAATTGTGGCATATTGAAGATTTCTTGTATTTTCATTAAATCACATTCATATACACGAGAATTGAATCACGATATTTTTTTTTTTACATTGCATATTTTGTTTAGAGGAGATTGAATATTGTTAATCCATTGTTGATGGAACAAATTCTGACTTCCAGTGCTTCTTTTCAGGAGTTACCCCTGTGTTTACTTTGATTCAGACTGAAATTCCTTAATACAATTAAGTACAATATATAAATGTATATTTTATTTTTTGTAAATCAATTAGTTAAAGGTTAGTGACATGATTGCCTCAAGAACCAAATGAGTTGAAATGTATACCAACTATACACTAGCAGGAGTGGATCTTCCACCTGGGAGGATTTGTCTGTGATTTGTTTACTTAAGGAGATTCAAGCATAAACATAGGAGTATTTTAATTTTATCCGGGTACGATAAAAATAAGCCCCATAGAGAGCCACACAGCAGGTTTCCGTGCTACGAGTGATATT
>JZLH01S0137892.1:116951-132455 GCA_001188425.1 Eucidaris tribuloides
CTGGGACAGAACAAATACAAATTTATCAAATGTTACCATGCCAAGTTTATCAGTGATTTAGAGAGTGCTGTTTGTCTGCTGGGTAAAGACATGCTTACATGCGTAATATGATATCTTGGTCAGTTTATTAGTAATTTGATACTGCTCCATTCTGATGCTGCTTTAATCTTCGTTAATATAATGTCTGTATTTGATTACCTTGTACTTATGTATTTTCCGTCTTCACCTCCACCCCTCCCCCTCCTTCAGAGTTGTCAACATTGGACCAAACCTCACCAGAAAGCTGCTGGATTCAGCACCTCCTCCTCCGAACACAGTAACGGCGAAGGCTGCGGACGAGAATGGCCCGAACACTGACAAATCCAAATCCGATTCCACCGACACAACAAAATCAGCTGGAGATTCAAACAGTGCTGTCACAGCAACAACCGAATCAGAAGCCAAACCCGATACCACCGAGGAGGCTGATGTCGCTGGAGAAGATCTGACAGAACCACCCAAACCAGCTTTCATCCTCAGCATCCAAGACCAGCTGAGACTGATCGGGATCGGGAGTAATCAGACGACGCTCTTCTGCGCCAACGTGATCTCGACGCAGGAGGCTGGCTTCGCTCAGCTGCCCATTGGTAGCATCGCCATGCTGTATGGGTCAAAGGTCAGTGCAAACAGATGTGCGTTGGGATCAGTGCAGCTTTGGAACATCTCGTCGGAGATTGCTTGTGAAAAGTGTTACAGTTTTAGTCAATGTTTGGGTCATTGTGAAACCTTTCTTTTCAGTTGTATTTGCAGTTTAAAGCTGTTATTAAGATTACACATATTAAAATATTCACACTTTTTTTTTAGGAACTGTACATATTTGAATACTCAGTAGTTAATATGTTCAAGAAAGTTGTCTTTTTTTCTCCAAGGCAGTGTGATAGGTAATACACTGTGAACATATTAGATTCAGATATAATATTTTTCTGTATATACATATCGGTGAACCAAATCTAATTGTCCTTCATCACTTGTATATGCAGATAGATTACTCCATTTTGTTTGTGGAGTGTTATGCCGAGGCAGGGGTGCATGAGCTTTGGCACCCTTGTGCGATGTATTTCACACATTGATCTAGAATTATAATTAATATGTATTTTCTTTGTGTTCAAGCAAAGGGTGTAGGAAATCATGTGTTTATCCATAATAGGTAAATGTTAGTGATACTTTGCAGCCATCATCTTCAAAAGTGTTGTACAAGGGGGGATAGGGGAGGGGGGTGGGGTGGAGAGGCATAAACTGTGATAAGTGTACATAAAGGAATAGCCACATTTCTTTCTACCATGTCACATTTCTTTTATACTCATCAGGTTTGTAAACATTCATGTTGTAGCATCACTGTTCATTAATAAAGTTGCTTATTTATCTTTCGCAGAGCAATTCTGATTTCAAGAAGGCTGGCTACAAACTAAGCACACATGGGTAAGATGTCAAAATGTATTGTCTTGTATCTTCCCCACCCCCACCCTTCCCAAATTCCTCCTCCCCAAATTTTGCTTTGACAATAATGTCATATGATTTTTTAGCAATGCTTGATTTAAAGTGATAGGCTACCATTGTGGAGCTTCAATTTAAAAAAAATTGTCAAATTTTGCTATCTGAGCTACATAGTAGTGTTTGAATGGACAAATAAACACCCTAGAATACTAAAGTTTGGGGTTATGCTGCCACTGGCAAGATATGAATGAATAAACAATTTCTACTCGGGGCGAGTAGAAAATAGCCTAGATCTACACACAGTAAGTCTATGGGAGGAAATGGGCAGGTGAATCAGGTCAACTTACGATTTTCACTTTTTTGAAGCACTAAATAATCATTTTGAAGTACAATTTTTTCAGGGCTTCATTTTCAGACCGTATCAAAGACACTGGTAGCATGGGGAATCATGTAGCTCAGATTTTTTTAACTGTGGTAAATGTTAGCCAATGGCTTTAACAATTGAAGAATTTTATGATGAGGTAACAATTTCAGTTATAGGTTTGGAATTGTCTTCCCCAGGAATGATATGAATTCCTCAGGCTCATCATGTGGTTGTGCCATTGAACTAATTTTAGAGAGAGAGAGAGAAAAAAGTGATTTATTAATTTTGTCATAAAAAATAACTTTCATTGTATCTGACTTTGTTACAGGCAAGGTTTCTATGTATGCCCAGGAAGTGGTGTTTGGAACAGGTAAGTTCTGAACTTTTACTATTACTGTAGTATAATTCAGTGGCTGGGGTATCGAAAGGTTAATGAATTTCCTGCGGAAAATGTGTTCTCCAACACAAGCCCGCTGATTTCCAAAGTGTATCAAGTGATACATTGGAATGCTTTTAAAGCTTAGAGAGCTAAATCAGCTGCCAACTGTGTTTTACATTTCGTATTGCCACCCGAACCAATTTTCCTGGAGAGAGGCATCCACAAGTTATTGCAAGAACAAACTGAACTCTTTGATTGATTACAAACTCAGAGCTGTCCAAAGACAATAACCCCACCCCGTCCCCCTTCCCTTTAAAGGTAAATGACATGATTGGGGGTAGTCCTCAACTTGGGCTGAAACTACTCTAGAATCAAGTAAACTATGCAAGGATTCTCCTGTGAAAATCTTGTAGTCAAACGTTGACTCATTCTAAAATAAACAATGTCAATATCACTGGTAGCACGGAATCCTGCTGTGTGGCTCTCTATGGGGCTTATTTTTATCGTCCCGGGAAAAAAATAAGATACTCCTATGTTTATGCTTGATTCTCCTTAAGTAAACAAATTACAGACAAATCCTGCCAGGTGGGAGATCCACTCCTGCTAGTGTATAGTTGGTATATATTTCAACTCGTTTGGTTCTTGAGGAATTTTCAAGTGTTCCCAATCATGTCACTAACCTTTAACTTCTGTAGTATATGTTACCTATGCTGACTGTTTCCCATTGTCATTATTAATGCGTTGAAGGTGATTTGATTTTGGGATAACACACATTCTCCAGAGACTCCACTGCAAGATATCTCATACTTAGTCCCAAAAGCGTGAAGTAAACTTTTTGTAGCAGTGTATTGATATATTTCCGCCTATTTTTACTGGTCTATTTCCCCCACTAGTATTGGTGGCTGTCCAGAAGGTGCTATGTGTACCATCACCAATGCAGTGAAGACCGCCATTGCCAACCCTAATGTCATGGGATTCCTCCTGACCAACTGGGCAGGCAGCACGTACTCCAATCATCCTGTACTCAGTTGGCCAGCTTTCGTGGTTGCTGCTGGAATATCGTGGAAGTCATCTACAGATCTAGTAAGCATGGGAAACAGCTAAGATTTTATCTTTAGTATGATTATTTCAAGATCAAGAAATAAATGCAAAATTCAAATAACTGATTTTTTCATGTGTGGATGTACATGCATAATATACAAGTTTCTTGTTACTGTAATAAACACCACTCTGTAATGTAATTTAAATCTGTTTAAAAAAAGACTCATTGCAGAAAAACTATGTACTTTTAACTGCATTTTTAGTGTAGAATTAATATTTTCTGTTTAATTTATGTTGTTTGAAATGAGCACCTCCTACTGGTGAATTAGGATGAATTGTAAGATGTCATTATCCTCCTCCTCCTCCTCCTCTTCATCATCATCATCATCATCATTATCTTCATCATCATCATCATCATCTTCATCTGCATCATCTTCATCATCAATCCATATTTTCATCATTCTCATCAGCATCATCATCATTACCATTTATAAATAGTTATAAAAAGTAAATTACAAACATGTCACTGTCATCTTTACTTGTACCTGTGACACTGAGGAGTTAAACTCCTTTTTTATCATCATTAGGACTTCATCAACAGCAACCTCCCAGCACTCATCAACCGCCATATGCTGCAGAACCCTGAATCGCCACTGGGCGAGGTCATCATGGAGGTGGGTCACATCGGAACCTATCTCACAAGGGCGTCGGTCAACCAGCTGGACCTGCCCGTCACCAGTCGGTCCGTCACGCTACCGGCCAAAGAGGGCTCTTTCCTCTGTCGACTCATCCAGAACGCTGACGCCGTGGACTTGGAGCACATCACTCCTGAGGTCATCAATGTGAGTGTGATTGATAAAGGGGTGACACACCCATGCATTCTCTGTTTGTAGTTTACATGTGGGCGAGGCTTGACAACTAATTGTTTGTGCCATTGGTATCCCTTATCTCATCCACTTTCCCATTCAATTTCCTATATTTTCACTGAACTTAATCATGTTTTGTCTGTTTAAACTTGAGTATGAATGCATCTCTGTATCTATACTCAATCATATGAAGTGGTCATTCAATTACAGGCAAATCCCGTTATAGCGAAGTCCTCGGAACCAGCAGTTTTCTTTAGTTGTATCGAAATTTCATTATAACCGAACAGTAAAAGTATATAAAGATATAGAGATAATAATTTTGGGACCTACATTTTATTTCATTGTAACAGGAATTTCGTTATAACTGTGTTCGTTATAATGGGAGTGCACTGTATAAATTTAAGGAGCACACGATTGGACATATTAAGTATTCATGTAAAAAAAAATGGTCCCCCCCGCCAGTGAGTGAGAAGTCCTGCGCGTAGAGAAACAGGATAATAGGCTGCATATTCTCTTGCATACCCATACCCATTCTAATAACCTCTCCCGCTATGTGATCGATAAATGCGTAGGCAGAGCGTCGATTTCACGCGTAAGCGCCTTTCCAGACTAAACCTAATGAGTGGGGGGGGGAATTAGAGGTGCTCTCGGAGAGGTATTAATAAAAGTCTTTATGATGATAACGATAACAGTGCGCCGCCCTCCCCAAGAAAAGGCTGCTATCGATATATTTATATCCGAATAAATTATCATTACAGTACAATTAACCTAGTCAGTTGGGTATTGTCATAGTCTAAAGACCATATTATTTTCGGCACGTGCAAAATTATTTCATTTCAAAAAAGGAAAGTGTATATAAATCCCCGCAAGACGGCCCAACAGAAAACCAATTTTTCATAGTCGATACCTCCTAGTGTCAGTAGCCAAATCAGAAGAGTGTTACAAGGGAGTGTAGCTCCCACGGCACCGTTAGTATCGGGTTTAAAATTCATGGCGCTTGTACGCGTACGGCGACGCATTGCCTTACGTTAACATGTACTGACATTGAATCGGCGAGGATTAGGCGGCAACCGAAAATTCCTACAAAATGGCGTCGCGATTCGAATCGGTAAGTGTTTTACTTTCATTTTGTTTTCGCCATGATTATTGATATTCTGATGACATGAAAATTGACATACGTATAACAGCATTCCAAGAGTAAAGGCCCTTCAAGCCTACCGGGGTGGCTCAGTCCCCGTTACTGTGATACGTACTACAGATACCCCGCAATTTGTCAAACTATCCCTTGGCGCGGATTAGTCATTGGGTGTCTATTATAATGTCAGAATCAAATGACAACTTAAAAAACATGAAATCTCCAAAGAATGCGCATTTACTGCGTGGGAATGAGACTAAAATCAATCACACAAAAAATGACAGCGTAGTGTGACATTCGCGAGAAGTCATCGCAGTTAGATCGATATGCGGTTACGCAGTATTTATTTTCCTTGCATTCCACGCGCTAATTTTCACACTTACTGTTAGGGTCCTAAGCAAAGCTTATACGGACTGCACATACGCCCTTCTACTGAAAAAAAAAAAACGAACAAATTGCCCTGGGTGGATGCATATTCTGTCCAGCCAAACCTGGACGAAGTTTTGTCAAAGACAATGGCAGAAATTTTTGAAAAATTAAAATGGGAAAATGTGAAGCACACTAGCATGAGTCGCTTCATTTCAATTATTATGTCGAGGTCATTGGTACGTGCGCCAATTTTAGCAAGTATTTCCAGTATAATTTGTTAAGAAGTGTGAATTACAGAGCATAATTCTTGAGCTACGAGTCTGCATGAAACAACAGCACTTGCATTACTGTGCACAAAAGTATAGAGTTCCCCGATGTGTGGCAATTTGGGAGCCACAACTGAAAATTTGAGTACAGTTAACAACAGCGGGGAACCGCTATGATAATTTTTTTGTCTTGGGTAACCGCTCGGGTATAGTGCGTCATCAACGTACCATTGCGCGACCCGCGCATGGCTGAATATCAACAGTCTTGTTCATTGTTAGTTAACGAGTTGCTGAAGTATTTTTTTATGTTAAGTCATCCTATAATCAAGAGTCGTAGAATTTCTTCTATATTGTATCATCAGACTTGCAGATTTTGAGTAGGCATGTTCCGATCCAGCCTACCCATCACGATGTAGTCAGGCCATGTTCCAGCGTTCACCAATAGTACACTGGAGACTGGGAAGAAAGAGCAATTCTAGATTAAGTGGGAAAATGGTGTACTCGTTGTGCCACCCAGGTGTCACTTTTAATATCGAATGGTGAAGTGAACATGGTAAAAGGCATTATTGTTTCGGATTAGTCGTCCATGTTATCTGTTCGGGCTATGGTGGAAACGCAACAAAACGAGAATTTACAGAAACAAGGACTAGTCTACGGGTGAAAGCAAAAGGCCAGGTACAAAAAACCTGTACTTTGGACCAAATCATTTGAATGGTCAGTGGGTCATACGTCAATGAAACTAAATTTTCACAAATGTCCTTCACTATTAAATATTGGTTGAATGTTGGTGATTAGCCAGTGTGTTCTAAAAAAAATTTGTGCAAGTCAAAAGTGCACCTCATTAAGCTAATGATCAAACATTTAAGGACGTCATGCTAACATCGAGCCATCAGCAATAATCTTAGCTAATCAAAGCCGTTTTTCTGTTCAGTTTGCTTGTTTTATCCTGAGATATATTAGTTTAACACGAAAGGTAAAATTCACGAAATGTGTTCAACGTTTTAACTACAGGCCATATAATACATCAGGCCCCTTCCGAAAAATGACACAATTGTGATTCCGCCGTTTTGTTTTTACAAGATATCTCGAGATCAAAACAAGCAATCAACAAAACAACAGCAATCTTACAGGCTAAGAAGTCCTTTAAATGGTTGACGTAAACATGTGTCACAATAGTATTTTCAACTGTTTAAAGAGGGCGCTTTTTCTTGAACCAATTTTGTGAGCGTGTTGCAGCATGTCTCAAAAAATTGCAAGTGAAAAGCGCCTCATTCGGTCAATGAGACAAACCGCTGGTGACATTGAGCTTGCATCACCATCAGGAGCGAAGTTAAGCTTCAAATCCATTTTTTTGTCAATTTTGCTTGTTTAATCTCAAGTATATAATGTAAACAACAGAATGTGGAATCACAATTGTGTCAATTTACAAGGGATTTAGGAAAACGGCACAATTGCAATTACCCTTCTATTCAAATTAACCATATTCTAAGATTAAGACAAGCAAATTAAACAAACAACGGTGAATTTGAAAGCTAGACTAGCAACTTCACTTGACGGTAAGCATGCATGCCACAAAGATATTTTCTAATTACCAAAAGAGGGCGGTTTTTAACTTGCAGCAATTTTTTTGAGACCACACTGTATAGCCAAGTGATCAGTCATTTTGAATGTATTAGGTATAATAAGTAAAACAGGTCTTCAAACAAAGATTTGTTAGAGTGAGGCATGACAGTCCAGAAACTTTTTCAGACTGTATTTTTCTTTCGTCGAAATCTAATGACAACAGTTTTTTAGAATCGTCTTCCAAGCAGAAGATCTTCAAATAATGTACTCTACAACTGTTTCAAAAGCTGGAAACTAACTTTTCGCGTGAATGTCTTAGCAAGTTTGGTTAGTTTATCTTAATTAATTTCACATTTGGGGCAGACAAAGTTTGTCTGGGTTTAAGAGTCTAGTCCATTTTCAATCCGTCACACTTTTTTTTGTGATAGAATCCAATTAATTATCTAACATTAATTTGTACGATAAACTGGTTAAACTTTTGGTTAATAGCTAAAGGTCACTGACCTATAAGTGGGCTGAGAAAAGTTATAAAAAAGAAAATGCCTTTCAAAGTGACATGGACAGAACTGAGACATCGGAGTCATTTTTCTGTTCAAAGAAAATACTGCATATAGGTTGTTTAATCTAGAACCTTTTTGAAAAAATTCTGATAAAACATGCTATTGCTGTCCAATTTCAGATATTGTATTTTTACAGTCCGTAAAGTAAATTACAATCTTTATGGTTAATTGTGCGGTTACGTTATATTGGTCATCAAGCTATTCTGTAAACGTATGTAAATTTACATTATCTTCGAAGAAACAGTTCAGCTTCATATGGCATATTCATTGGCATGTATCTTAAACTTTGAGTAATACCTGCATTGACAATGAAATGTCCTGCCATGTGTTAAATCTTGTAAGTCATTCTTGTCTTCCGATTCTCATACAATCTTCATTGATCTACTAAAACATACAATTCATATTGTCTAGTTATGCAATCTAATGTATATTCGCTGTGGCATCTGCCGCAACTATTTTGCCTTATAGTGTAAGTGCCGTGACCTGCTAAACCCTACTTGAATTGCAGTTTCCTCCAATTCACCTAAACTTCAGAGAACAGATTACAAAATACAGAAAAACTGGTTACTGATACGTACAGTATAATTAAGGAGGGAGCTTTGGCCTTACGGCTAAAAATACGGCTGCTAACTTGGTAGGTTATTTGTACAAACGGCCGTAGGGAATGCTGTTGGAAGCATGTAAATTGACAAATGAAAATACTACGAAATACAGCCTTCATATGGTAAATATCAATATCGGGCAGAATTAATCAATTCCATATTTGTCTGACACAGAAAATAGGGCACATGATGTTTGTGTGTGTGGCATGTGTGGCGTGTTTTGGTGTGTGTGGTGGTTTGTTGTGTTGTGTTGTGTGTGTGTGTGTGTGTGTGTGTTGTCGGTGTGTTGTGTGTGTGTGTGTGTGTGTGTGTGTGTGGGTGATGTGTGAAGGTGGTGGGCGTGGGATAGGCGGTAGAGAGGAATGATGCTCTATCTTGTTTAATCGCCAAAGTTATTTGTGAGAAGGAAATACAAAGGAATCAGCAGTGTGGATAGGATAATTTCTTATGGGGGCAATACAAGCAGACCATGCGGGGGGGGGGGGGGGGGCGGGGTTGTGCCAATGATTGATATGTTTTGTTTGTATTTCTTTGCTGTTTTTCCCAGCTGACAAACGGAAAGGTTAGGTACTATTTACGTTAAATCATTTTAATGTTCTATTTTTATAAAGATACGAATGAGAGGGAGAGGAGGGGATGTATGAATGTTATTAGCGCGGTATTTTTTTTTTGGGGGGGGGAGGTAAATAAGCTAGGATACAAGCAGGTGTTTTAGTCGTTCTTTTATTACTGGAGACAGACCAATTATTCTTATCAATTTATTGATGAGCAATAGACAAGCAAGCACTGGAAACAGATGAACTTATTTTTTGGGTTTTTTGTTTTGTTGTTTCTTGTGTCCATACTGGAGCACAGTATTAATATTTGGTAAAACGGCAATTGATGTGTAAGTAATAAATTAAAAAAATAAATACATTCGTTAACGCCGGGTTGGCCTTATCATAATCATCAATATTCATCAACAAAAAGATATTAAATTCTACAACTCCATTTCGAAATCCAACAGAAAGATCTTGTCCCCGTAACACAGTATAGTACATAACATATCACTGAAGGTTATTAAGTACGGCTTGGCCCACACCCATCACTCCTGATTTTTTGGCATAGTGTGCATTATCATAGCGAACTGAATTTCCGACACATTCGAAAATATTCTTGCCTCATTTTCTGCCCCAGACCAATGTGTGTGCCAAATTTTATGACAATTGGTCATAAACTGGGGAATATTCTATCCTTTAGGACTCTTACATGGATTGATTGATGAACATATGTCGTTACCATGACAACGCAAAATTCCTTAGCACATTCGAAATAATATTATCTTGCAGCATACTCGCTCCAAGACCAATGTGTGTTGCCAAAATTTCATTGAGCAGTTGGTAAAAAAACTTAAAGACGTGTAAGCCGCTTTGTTTTTAGCTCTTTTTTGCCATGATATGTCATTACCATGGCTAACCGCAATTCGGGCAGCATTCAAAGAATGGGTCTGCGCACATCTTGCTCGCCAAGACATATGTGTGTTGCAAATTTATAGGCATTGGTCAAAAACTGAGGAAGTTAGAGTAATTCCTACAAGAATGGACTCGACCTCCCGCGTACGCTGATTCCAAAATACCCCTCCTTTCAAACTCTTTGCAGAGGTATAATTAAGATTAAATTCCAAAAGACATTAAAACATGGCTAACCGTAAATTACATATCTCAACGGTAAAATGACAATTTCAACTCAAAGGGAGATTACTCTACGAATCTATTCATAGCGTTCGACCTTTTTCATAGGAGGGGGCAATCTCCCCACCATAAAAATATTGGGGGCAAACATAAAAAAAAAAAATCGATTTTTGCCCCCCCCAATTATTTTGACAACTGAAACAAAAAATGCATAATATGCATTGCAAATTTTGAAAAAGCATCTGAAACCAACTAAACCATTAAACACAGCATAAAAATACTGTTTAAAAATACAAAATTGTCAATTCGGTGGCATCTTTGCGGCGCAAAACTTTGCTTATGATTGGCGGCGCAGAGCGCCGCCGAAAATTTTGGCGCACATTTTTTACATTTGCCACCCGACCCAAAAAAAAAAAACGAAAAGAAAAAATAAATAAAATCAACAGCCAGCTATGTGCTAGTCTTGTTACTTTTTTAACGGTCAGAGGGTCGGCCAACACCTCAAAATCCCTTCCCCCCCGCTACAAAGGGGGGGGGGGGGGGTTTAGCCCACCATTGTCACTCCGTCGCAGCTAACACGCTTGAGCACTCCAAAATCGTTATACAACGACTCGCTGGGTATAGGAATGGTCGAAATATTCGTTCTATAACCCACAACGGTCAAACTTGTTTTGTACCTGGAAAGCGGACTGACGCAATGGAATGATCGTTACATTATTATGGCTACGCAGTGTTTTTTTTCTGCATTCCCCGCAAAGTTTGGATTCGGCAATTGGAAAATTTCGATGTGAGTTCAAGCTCAGGGGGAACTCAGTGACAAAATTCTTCTTGGTGTAGCGCCACTGTGGTAAGCTACGTCGAAAACCACATTGCGTCATCCCTGCGGGTGAATATCAAACAGTCTAAAAAGGGGGGATTTTCTGCAATGAGCAGACAAAATCAGCGTTGTCCATGTGTACATGCACGGTTCCCAAGTAACCCAAATGAGAGTGTGAAAAGTGTTGTGTATAAGTGTCCAATTTAGATGAACGACATTTATGCTTTCAGATGTACAGAATTCCATTTCATATTATTTCTAGTGCAAAGGGATATCACTTTGACTAAAGCTCTATCAAGTTACTGAGATACGCAAATCATCAGATGTCAGTGTGAATGCAGTCTGGAAATGCATGAACATGTCAACTATCGATGTCAATACAGAGCATCTGTGCTTGTCATTTGGTTTCAGTTATTATTGATTTTTGTCACACTCAGTTGTTATGTAGATGCTTGTAAAACACCATGCACGCAGTTCAGTTCTCATTATGACCAATCATGGGCGCAAATCCTGGGGACAGGGGTCATGTTCCCACCCCCCCCAACGATTGGAAAGATTGGGGACAATACTCAATATCAAAGTCCCACTAATTTGCATGTGCAGCCAAAAAAACTGTGATTGGCTGAATGGTGGCAGAAAAAAAATTAAATGGCTAGTCAAAATATGGTTTTGAATCGTCGGCCGCCCCCCCCCGCTTGTCGAAATTGTTTACTGCTCGAAATTGGCGGTTAGATAAAATTTGGCTGGCAAAATATGGATATGGTTTTCGGCGGCGCCCCTCCCCCCCCCCCCCGCTTGTCAGAAAATGTTTGACTGGCAATGGCAGTTAGAAAAATTTTGGCTTGGGCAAAATGGTGTGCGGCAGCTGTTCCTGCATGTATGCTCCCCTACATTGAAAAATGGATTGCCCCATGTGAAACCAATACAAAAAGGTGTGGTACAACAGTGATTTTGCCTAGTTATCCGAAAGAAAATTTATTACTGCCTTTGATATATTGATACCAAATAACCCATAATTCTCGCAATTTGACCAATCTTATGGCAGGACACACTGTATAGTAAACCAACGCATACCTGCAACAACCTTAGATACGAAGAGTACGATGAACGAATATTACAAGTTCCTCGGCTCCCCAGTAGTCTCCACTTCACTGGTCATAACCTTCCTCTTCTCCTCCGCCGTCCACGCTCCCCTATCGCCGCATCTCCTCCTCTTACTATATAGCTCATATACAGTAGTTGTTTTTTTTTTATGGTCTCCATCGGAAGGCATTCATTTCGGGACAAATGTTTGTCCATTGAGTATAACATCAGCCATTTACCCCTGACGACAGATGAACTGTAGCTGGTCAGGGTGAAAGAGGAAATTTGACTTCGGCAAAATTCAACCAAGGGACAGAGAAAAACGAACTGATAAAATTGGTCATATTTATTGGCCCACATGATATCCCACAGTCTCCAGTATCCGAGTGCTCGCCTGTCCGCCTATATCATTTCATGATAAGGTGTCAATATGGGCGTGATTCCTGTAAATGATGGGTAGGGGATGGGTGTGGGGATTGCGAGGGAGGGAGCTAAACAAGAAGGCAAAATAGGCCCTACGCGAAAAAAGTGCGCTGAAATGCGAATTGCAATCCTCTCCTTCTTAGTTAGGTCAATCATTTTCTGACTTTTGCAGAAACAAAATCACAAATGCTCAGAAGGCCTACAGAAAATCAGTGAAGGGGGGGGGCGAGATCTCCCCTACAAACAATAAAGCTGAGATCGTCCGTCGCCTCCCCCCCCCCCTCTCGGGATCACCCACGCGGTGCAAAAACAACAACAACAACAAAACGCAAATAGCCCATGATGATGAGGTGAGGTTCAAACATACTTGAAGTGTGAAATTGCTGTTGTACAGAAATCCGCATTAACAAGTCAGATGTGATGCGAATAGGTCTGAACTACTCACATAATTAGCATGTAGGGCCTATGGCCATAATCACTATACCCGGGCCCTCGGCCTAAGGGTAAAACGGTCGATGAATATAGAATTCATCATAGGCTAAGGTCATTTTATATACGGCAACATTTCCGTAGAATGACATTTTCAATAGATGGTTGTGGTATCGGCGGAGGCATCACCCATCGTGATCTACAGAATTGCCATGTCTCTTTCGTTTTCTCTCATCGTTCTTCTTCTCTACTATATCTTCTATGTTCTTGAACTTCTTCTCTCTTCTCTTCTTCTTCTTACTGTCTTCTCTTCTCTTCTTCTCTCTTCGTCTCTTCTTCTTCTTCGTCTTCTTCTTCTTACTTCTCTTCTTTCTTCTCTTCTTCTTCTCTTCTTCCTCTTCTCCTTCTTCTTACTTGCCCCCCCCACAAAAACCAACAACCCTCTCACTGGCGGGGCATTATCAGATTTTCTTCGGAAGTCCCCTATTCAAACAAACAAAGAAAACAACAAACCACAACATAAATGGTCTACTTGCCAAATGTCGGATCTCTATTTACCCTCATGCGCTACTTCATAAGAGAATCCAAAACCCAAATCAAACACTGATTTCTAGCCTCTCATTTTTACATGTAATGTTGCTGTTATATTACTCTATGAGCACATTCCCGTGCAATGCTTTTTGTCGGCAGAAAGAAGGATAGACAAGATCTATCACCCTTGACATGGCATTCGCTAGCTCGGTGCGCCACTCGCCTTTCACAAGAAGTTACTTGCCAAAACTCGTAAATGCTCACGCGGATACCATTACGTCAAATGTATGTTAGCATAATTGACGGTGCGTCAACGTGTAATGGTATGTGAAGACGATATGTAAGAGCGTTGCCTCGAGTGCAGTGGTGGAAAACGCCGGCATGCGTTGGTGTGACCTCTAAAGGTCAGACGATAGTGTTTTATAGGCTCAAAATGAGCGAGCGAGTCGAATGGCGCCTGCCTGTCAGCTGACTAGCAGACAACCTTACTGATAGGGGAGCAACTTCACAAACGGTCTAACTCGATTGAGCCAAATCTTGAAGCTATACGACTGATCAAATTTGAATGGCATGCCGTTATGAATTATTTACTTCATAAATGACCAAATCCTGACATATGCGATTTCATCATTTTTGCCAACAGAGCGTTTTTGGTATCTATCTACCTTTTGAATATACCGCTTATTGACAAACGTGTCCAGTGCAATAAAACCAATCTTTAAAGTTACATGCTTTTATCCAACACATTTGTAACACAACACTAAACAAACACACACACAACACACAACACACAACACACAACACACAGACACACAACACACAACACACAACACACAACACACATACACACAACACATCAACATCACCACACACCACACACCACAACCACAACACACACCCGACACACCACACACACACAACACCAACACCACACACAACACACACACAACACAGCACAACAACAAACTTTGAAGTCCAAAGTGGTATTGATTATAGCATAGAAATCGCTCTTAAAGGCATAGAGAATCAAGCATCAAATATCAATCAACACTGATAATCCTGCCTTCCACTATTTTTACATCTGGATTGACAGCCTTAAAAATCCCAAGTTTATTTTGGGATTTTTTATTTGAAGCTTAGCCCCAAAGTCATAACCCTGCAATAATAGATTTCTGAATGTCCTTGTTTTTTTTAATTAGTTAATGAAAAATCTCGGGGGAGCCCTGAGCTTTTCGAGTATATTTATATTATAGCAGTCCAAAGGTTAAAAAAGCTTAAGATTGGCATGTGTATACCTCTCTGAAAGAAAAGTGCTCTGCTCTTCAGATGAGTATAACTCATATAACCTCTTTGTCTTTAGTTGTTTTTAATTATTAATGAAAAAGCTCGGGGGGAAACGCCCTGAATTTTCGACTATATTATATATACATCCCAAGGGTTAAAAAGGCTTAAGATTGCATTGTTATAACCTCATCTAAAAGTAGCAGACCTGCTGCTTTCAGAATGAGGTATAGCTCAAATAACCTTTAACCCTTTGGAATGCTACGATTAATCAGAATCTATTATTGGGCAGGGTTAATGACTTTGGCATAAAGCTTCAATAACAAAAAATTCCAAAACTAAACTTTGCTTTAACGCAATTTCCTAGGAGAGTGGCATCCACAGATTGTTGCCAAGTTCAAAGTGACTATTTGACTCAAGACAAACTCAGCAGGTGCTCAAAGACTCCTTGGCCACCCCTCCCGCTCCGCTTAAAGATGCTGTCAGGGATGTGCAATCCATTACTTTCCTTCATATTCATACCAAACGGTAGGTTTAGTACTACAAATTGGTGTGTTGAAAAGTTTGAGATCCATACGTCAAAAATTTGTGGCTTATGAGAAAAAACTATACGACATGTTACCAGACAGTTGTTTCTTTCCGCGTGAGTTTC
>JZLH01S0137911.1:4041-14155 GCA_001188425.1 Eucidaris tribuloides
TACCCTACTTCAGCTCATACAACCTCTTCTTTAGCTTTTATTTATGACACTCTGTATGACATACACACATACCCTACTTTCGATCATACAACCTCTACTTTAGGTCGTATATATGACACTTTGTTATATAACACATACATACTCTACATTCACTCGTACAACCCCTAGTTTGGCTCATATTTATGACACTCTGTAATAACACACACACACATACCCTACTTTAGTTCATACAACCTCTATTTTAGCTCATATTTATGACACTTTGGTATAATACACACAAACCCTACTATAGATCACTTAATACAACCTCTATTTAATTCAGCGCTCCATACTATGGACATTACGTCATGTTGAAGTTAACCACGCCCCAGACCTCTACTTTAGCTCATTGATTGCTACCCGAAAAACAGCCGTTGCCAATTTGATAAGTTTAGGAATATTCTAGTTAAACCTCATTTAAATATTCATAACAAAATGAATAGTCATTATGACATTGTAGCATACAGTTCATTGAATAGCTGATATTTTTCTCTACTGTAGCATATTCATTAGATGGGGTAAATACAGCCACATTCCAAGATAAAAAGGCAAACCACAAATATGTGGTCCTAGTATTGAATGAGTTAAATGTAATGTTGAGATATGCAATCCTGAATCCTTAACAGTTTTGGCAGTTTTTATTTTGGGAGGGGGGGGGTGTAGGCTCTGACTTTTTTTTTATTTCTTACAAATTTCTTCAGACTGAAAGTTTCAGAGCATCTGATGTTCAAGGCTTTGATAGATAATATAGGTCAATCTAAAAGACACATGGGGAGAAAATTTAATTTTTTCATGATGTCAAAACTATACACTTCCTTTTATTACCGGTACAGGTATGACCATACAAGGAATTTACTTCATATAAAGCTACACAACAAAATTTTTGACAGTACTTGTCTAACAAGAAGAAAATATCTAAACTTTACAACAGATTCCTTGAACAACGTTCTTGACTCTAGAATTCATTTTAGCCCAAGTTAAAAATTGTTTCCAATTTTTGTATAATCCCTCTATAATAACTAAGACTGTACATGTATTACAGGGTTGGACATTTTGGGGGAAGGGGTGATTTAAATCAATAAATTATTTTATTCAAATTACTTATCCCCACCCCCCTCCCCAAAAACAAACAAAAATCATGATTTACTGGTATTCAATGCTCTAAAATCTAAATCAACATTGATTTAAATCGCCAACCCTGCTGCATTTTCTTTTCTTTTCATTTCTTTGCATTATTTGATTCTGGCTGTCCATGGCGTTCATTTAAAAAGATGCACACAATGACTTTTCATCACACTTGGTATCCCCTGATAAAATAACGAAAGGTCACGCTATAATTAGCCAATTCCAAGAAATTCAGCTTTCCTGATAAAAAAAGAGCAAAGTCTACAAAAAACAAGTCACAAACTTAGTTAAAGGCAATTGTGTAACAATGTTTCCAGTTTTAAAAAATGTGAGCTCCATGATGCCTGTGCTACCCATGTCTCTAAGGTCTAAAAATGAAGTCCTGAAATATTGCATTTCAAAAATGATCATTTCGTGCTTTTAAAAATTGAAAATCATTGAGCGACCATTAATTCTAGTGTTTCACCCCAAGTGCGATTTTGTAGAATTTGCGTTGCCCAACAATAATTCATGTGCCAATTTTTATCTGTACATATCTTTCAAGTGACAGCAAAACTATTGTGTTCTACGGTGTTTACTTGTCCATTCAAATACTGTCAGATATGTCAGATAGCAAAGTTAGATTTTTTTTTAAATGGGGCTG
This sequence comes from Eucidaris tribuloides, assembly GCA_001188425.1. Taxonomy (NCBI): domain Eukaryota; kingdom Metazoa; phylum Echinodermata; class Echinoidea; order Cidaroida; family Cidaridae; genus Eucidaris; species Eucidaris tribuloides. Next base: position 5,849 of record JZLH01S0137911.1, read on the forward strand.
CCACAATGTTACATAGCGTGTTTAATACATCTACTGCTACACAGGGCTATTTCCAGAGGCCATGAGGCATACACACCTACTCCCCATTTTTTATTTTTTTTTACCTCACATATCTTTTAATCGTTTTTTTTAAATACTTTGGATTTATGATTCAAAAACACTGCCTTTATAACTTCATGCCTGCAAAGCTTGCAACCTGTTTTACAAGTCCTCCCCCCCCCCCCACCGACCTTTCCCATATCCTGATTCTGCCCTGCTAAAGCTATACAATCTTAACTTAAACTATTCGGGGGGGGGGAGGGGGGGGGGGGGGGGGGTCCAGAGTGAAGTCGAACACTATTATCAGTAACCTTGGCCCTAAATATAAGGTGATCCTTAAAAAGGTAAACATCCTGCGATTGCTGCATTGATAAACATCTTAGAAAAATGTATCCATTCTCAATTTCTGCTTTAAAGAATGAATGATTGACGTAGTCCTCACTTGGGCTGAACTACTGTAGAATCAAGTAAACTTCAAGGATTCGGCTGTGAAAATCTTGTAGTCAAACGTTGACTCATTCTAGAAATAAGCAATGTCAATATTACTCGTAGCCACGGAAACCTGCTGTGTGGTCTTCTCTATGGGGCTTATTTTTATCGCCCCCGGATAAAATGAAGAATCCTATGGTATCTTGATTCTCCTTAATAAACAAATACAAAACAAATCCCCCAGGTGGAGATCATTCGTGCTAGTGTATAGTTGGTATATATTTCAACTCATTTGGTTCCTGAGGCGTTTTTAAGTGTTCCCAATCATGTCACAAACTTAATAGGATATGTGTGTACTTGCTCATTTTCCAAAGGATTTATGGCTTAAATAGATCAAAATACCAAAACACTATATCATACAAAAAAAAGGCCCCAAGGGGCACATATGCACACCTGAGTCTTGCAAACTCTCTGGGTGCCACACAGAGAAATACATTAATAAACTAGTTTTGGCCCTTCGCCTAATATCTAGCACACAGAAGCAAATGAACCATTGAAAAACTTTGCATCCCAGTTGCCATATAGCTGATGCTACAAATTTCATAAATAAACAAGGCAATAGCCATATATGTCTAGCCCTAGTATGTTAAGGTAAAATGACATGATTGGGGGTATGTCCTCACTTGGGCTGATACTACTCTGAATCAAGTAAACATGCAAGGCTTCTTGTCCTGGAAATCTTGTAGATCAAACGTTCACATCATGTCTAAAACAATACAATGTCAAATCACTAAGTAGCATGGAAACTGCTGTGGCTCTCTATGGGGCTTATTTTACCAAACCCGCAAAGAATCAAATACTCCTAGTTATGCTTATTCTCTTAGTAAATTACAGACAAATCCTCCCAGCTGGAGATCCCACATCTGCTAGTGAACAAGCTGGTATATATTTCAACTCATTTGGTTCTGAGGCATTTTGTTCGCCAATGAGTTCTAACCACCTGTTTGAGCGATTTGATTTCACTCCCACATTTTCCATAAACCCCCAACATGAGTATAAAGAGAATACACAGACTTGGTTGATGATGGAAAAACTTTCATCAAAATTCACATTCCGCATAATTCGCCAGCTGAGAGTAAATCATACATTTGCCATATAATGTGGGACTAATTCACTTCATATGCAAACTAGAGCAATTCGCGCGCAGCAGACCGAAATGGTGTATCCTCCGCACCACCGTCCAATTCCACAAACTTTGAATGTACGGGGCATCGAACCTTTGACCCATTCAACTCTGAAATTAAATCATCCCATAATATATTACCCAATTACATCAAATATCGATAAGCCGTTCTCAAGTTATCGTGGTAAAGATATATATGGTCCTCGGACCGTTTGACCTTTGACTGCCTTAAACCCAAACTAATGAATCAGTTATTGGACATTATTAACACTTACTTCAAACCAAACATCATATCCATAAGCCGTTCTCATGTTATTGTGGTAAACTTTAAGGACCAGTATTGGAGCCTTGTGACCATTTGACCTTTGCCCTTCAACTCCAAATCTATTCAGTTTTGTGCCAATATAAACAACACTTCACCCAGTTACATCAAATCCAACCATGACTTTCTTAAGTTATCGTGGTAACGAGCCGAAATCAAGACATGTTTTAAGGCCCTGTGACCTTGACCCCTTAAAAACCCCAAAATCAATCAGTTCATTGTTGCAATCATAATACATACTTCACACAAGTTACATCAAAATCCAAATCAGGCCATCACAAATTATCGCGGTAAGCGGATCCAACAGACATATTTTAGGCCCGGTGACGCTTGGACCTTTGACCATTTCAACTCCAAAATCTATCAGTTCATTGTTGCGTCATAATACATACTTCACCCAAGTTACATCAAAATCCCAACTTTCCATTCAATAAGTTATAGGGTAACGAGCCCAACGTCAAGACATATTTAAGGCCAGGTGACCTTTGACCTTTCAACCCCAAACTATCAGTTTCATTGTTGCTTCATAATACATACTTTCACCAAGCATCAAAATCCGACCCGCGTTCACAAGTTATCGCAGTAACTGAGGCCAATCAGACATATTTTAGGCCGCGGCTGACCTTGAACAACTTTGAACCTCTCCAAAAATCTAATCAGTTCATTGTTTGCATCATAATACATACTTCACACAAGTTTTTCACTCAAAAATCCAACATGCCATTCAACAAAATTATCACGGTAACGATCCAGTCTAGACATATTTTAGGCCCGTGACCTTTGACCTATTGACCTTTACTCCAAAGATCTTATCAAATTCATTGTTGCGTCATAATACATACTTCACAGCCAAGTTAATCAATATCCAACTTTCGCCATTCAACAGTTATCGCGGTAACGAGCCCACGTCAGACAATATTAGGCCACGGTGACTTACCTTTGACACTTCTCAGACCCCAAAATCTAATCAAGTTCATTGTTGCTTATAAATACATACTTACACCCAATTGACATCAATCCGAACGCGTCCGTTCACAAGTATCGCGGTAACAAGACTCCGGTAAGCGGACGAAGACGGACGACGCACGGACGGACAACTCCGAAAACATAATGCCTGCCTCCGGCAACTTCGTTGCGGAGCATAAAAAGTTGAGGAGATTGGCAGTTTGAGTAACCAGCGGAGTAGGCTTCGATTGCTGCAGTGGTGTAGCACAGTAACATAGTCCACACATATAGATTTCTGGTTAGTAACTTTGTCAGCGCTGGGGATTTAATGTAACAGGATATGTCCAAAACGAAGTGTTTGTTCAACTACTCCTCTCCTGTACTATAGTGACAGTTTTTAGAATACCATCTGTTCACAGAAGTTTTGAAAGCAGTTGATATAAAATGTTGTTGTTCTGCGGCAAGTAATTCAAACCATATGGTGCATCCTCTTATAACCCGGTACTTAGTCTCCAAAGGGTTTCACTATTTGAACTATCGACCTTTAAAGGCTTATTGACCTTTGACACCTAATTAAACATTGAGTGTACAATTTCATGGAACCCTCTATCCCATTTTCCTAAAAAATCACTTTCCCACCAAGGTTGGTCTAAATTTATTATGTGCTTTAAAGAAATGCTATAAATTGAATTATTCCATAGGGCCCTCCAAACCTAGTTGTTCCCCACCCGCTTCAGGGCCAAAACGAGGCCACACTGGGGCATTGTAAGACGCATGACGAACGAAGCAAGACCATAAACGCGAGGTGAAGCTACAAAATGATTGAATCTAAAAAAGCAATATATACAATATATGTAGTACATGTACATCTACTTTGAATACGTTTCGAAAACATTCTACAGAATAGTGTGATTTTGGGCCTCAGATTTTCAGAAATTGCATTTATATCCCTTTGTAATTCAAAAATCCAACTTAGGAAAAATGCTGAAAGTGTGGTATCTCTGACCACAATGAGCCAATGGTTTCTATCAAAGACCAAGCTATGATTGTGGGGCTTTAATATAGCAAAATTGTCAACTTTGAATGTCGAGCTGCATAGTAACTGCTTAAATGGACAAATAAACACCTTGATTAAAAAGTTTGGAAAGTTTTGCTGCCACTCGACAAGATGTAAAATGAATGAAACAATAACCACTGGCATGGAGTAAAAATAGCCTAGATCTACCAACAGTATTCTACGGGAGGAAATAGGGCCAGGTGATCCGGTCAATCTGAGTATCGTAGATTTTCACTTTTTTGAAGACTAAAAAGCATTTTGAATACAAATGTTTTTTTTTCGCAGGCTTTATGTTTAGAACCTAATCAAAAGACAATTAGAACATGGAGATAAATATAGGCCGATCATTTTTGTTAAAACTGTGGCAGTTGTTAACATTTGTCTTCAGGCATTGAAGGGTCAAATGCACAAGGCAAAAACATAAATGTAATACATCCTGATTCCCTGAATAGCCCAATTGGTGAAGACCATGGCCCACAAAGGGGTTTAACAGTTGACCCTACTTTTTAAACACACGAGCCAAACATGCACAATGGTAAAAACAGCAGGAGCCAAAATTGTTTGTTGTGTGTGGTGGCGTGTGTGTGTGTGTGATGTTGTGTGTGTGTGTGTGTGTGTGTGTGTGTGTGTGTGTATGTGTGTGTGTGTGTGTGTGTGTGTGTGTGTGTGGTGTGGTGTGTGTTTGATGTGTGTGTTGTGTGTGTGTGTGTGTGTGTGTGTGTGTGTGTGTGTGTGTGTGTGTGTTGGTGTGTGGTGTGTGGGTGTGAGAGTGTGCAGGAGGTAACATTGTTGTTTGAAGGCTCGCTTGTTTAAGTAGAGGTTACAGCGTGGCGTATTTCGGCATATGGGGTACCCCCAGAATAAACATTTTTAAAAACGGTTTAAAACAAACACAGGGGGTTGCTAAAAGTGAACGCGTTTTTTAAATTTTTACTCGCCCATAATGAAGTGGGTTGTCTTTTGTGTGTTGTGGTCTATTGTATGTTGGCGGGCGCAGGAGGTACATTGTGAGGTGTATGTTTAAGTATGAGGTTACATTGTGGGCGTATTTCGGCATGTGGGGGTTAAAATCTACACTCACAATGTGTTTTTATAGCCTATTATGGAACACCAAACTTGCACTATACAGGAACATACCCCACAAGTAGCTCTTGTCGGTAATGTGTGTGTGTCGTGTGTGTGTGTGTGTGTGTGTGTGTGTGTGTGTGTGTGTGTTGTGTGTGGTGTGTGTGTGTGTGTGTTTGGGGGGAAGGGGACAAATAGTCTTTCATAGAATATATTTTAATTACATCATTAGTATGCTGTTTCTGGGCCAAAATCCTACTTTTGGATGATGAATGATTGATGTTTATATCCTGGACAAGATTTTAAAGACAGACAAGACAAAACAGAAATCAAACATACATGTATCCCCCTGCCAATACCTAAAACTCGTGAACAAATAGTGTACCATGGGGTGAAAATTATATCAGCATGCATCATTCTTGAAAATATTTGCAAAAATTTTGGAACTCAGGGGCAAAAAACTATTGGTTGGTTTTTGGTCAAAATTAGGGAAACAGTGCCCCTATAGTTGGCATGGCAGGTCTGTAAATAGAGCAAGGCCCACAGTGACCTAGATATTTTGATGTAGAAAACAAACTGCCTTCTCTTCGATAGCCTCCTCTGTTCCCAAGTTGGAATTCTTGTCCAACAGTGTATCATGCTAATTAGGACATAGTTTGGATGAAGTCCAGAGAATTTCAGACTTGAACTTGAGGCATACTGTAACAATGCACTCCTCAGAGTTCTAGTTAAAGCCAGAGTATGGTTTTGGTTATCTAACAATTGTTAATTAATATATCGTCATAAAAGAATGTATTGTTACGTTGGCATCAGAATACAATGTCAAAGAGTCAAAACTGAGTGGAATTGTTTGCTTATGAAGTTTCGCATGATAAGCGAACACACATTGCACTGCAGACCTAATCTTTCTTTTGCAAACCTTTGAGGGCTCCCAAGCATTTTATTCTAGTAATTTATAAACCCGGAAATAGGTGTTTCAGAGCTAATTGGTTTGTTAGGGCATTATAGGTCTGTCTAAAAACCACCAATATAGGGGAAAAAACATACTGTTTCACTATTTAGCAAAAGGTATGAGGGTGGCAATGATGGGGCAAGTCCCATCCTGATAGGGCGTCAGACGTGCTTTTATAGTGCTTTCGATTGAAGTTTCATCACGAATTACGTATAAATATCCGCCTGTCTGAATGCGAACGATACAAAGAAACTCAGTTCGAAACGTGTGTAGCTATCCTGACATTTAATACAGCGTTTCGTAGTACTTTGTACAACAATAAACGTACAACGGACGGTATGAACGTGTAAAAACAAAAAGGTCTGTAGCAATACGGGTATAAACTGGGCCGGGCTTACAGAATGTGACACTTTCAGATTCTATAGTATTTTCCTTTCTCATCTTTCTCCAAAGTATGACCTCTTATATGTATTTTTCATTTTCTTCTCATTCTAATACTCTTTCTCTTCTGGTTTCCTCATAATTCTTCTATCTTCTCTTTTCTTCTTCCTATTTTCTATCTTTTGTTCATTGTTTTCTTCCTTTTCATTGTTCCTAGTTTATTCCTTATATCTTTGTTTTAATCTTTCTTCATTTTCTTTCTTCTAAATTATCTTCTTTCATTGCTTTTCCGTTTTTGCTTTCGCCTGTTTTCTATCTTTTGTTCATCCTTTTTGTTTACATTCATTCCTATATATTTCTTCTTTCTCCGCCGCCGCCCCGCCCGCCCCCCCGCCCCGCCCCGCCGCGGCCCGGCCCGCGCCGCCCGCTGGGTTGATTTTTGTCGAAGGGGTGAGAAAAAAAAATGGTGCGCGTTTCTTCCGGCCGCTTTTTCTCTATATTTATTCATCCATTTTCCATCCTTTCATTCTTTTTCTTTTTTCTTTCTATCTTATTTCTTTTTTTCTTACTTTATTTTAATGTCTTTCATTCATCTTTTTCCTTTTCTTCTATCTTTTTGTTGTATCTTTCTATCTTTCCATATTTTCTATCTTTCCTTTCGTATCATTCCTATCTTTCTTTCCATCTTTCATGCCGTCTCTCTATCTCTGTACTTCTTTGTGATCTTTTCTTTCTTTCTATTCTATCTTTCCGTCTTTCTTTCTATCTTTCTTTCTTGCTGCTTCTTTTTATTCTTTGTCAGCAGTCCCTTTCCTTCCTTCCTTCCTTTATTCCTGTGATTCGACTGTACCCCATGAATATGAACCGACCAGAATTTACATCAGAGAATTACCATGGGTGTTCCTTATACGTTATAACAAATTACTGAACTACATGTGAACACTGTAATCAAGTATACGCGTTCGTACGATACATGTACGAAACGCTATAAACAGCACGTCTGAACCCCTACTAGTCTCGTACTCCAACTAGAAGATTAGTGTTTACTGCCAGCTAATGATTTCCATAATAAGATAGATGTGACAATGTAAGACTAAATCTCGACACATGCATGGCAATTGGCCCACTTTAGAAGTGTGCATTACCTCAGCCCCCACACATAGACTTGCTGTGTGCAATATTTAAAAATATCCATTGTGTTTTCTTTTAATTCTACGATTGCACATATGCACGATCAAAGTGATTTTTGTGCTGTATACATTCAAACTGATTCTCTGAAATCACTATAACAAGGTAGTTGAGAACGATAACGGAAAAAGTACTGATTTTCTGATTGAAAATGAGGCACTGTTACTGATTAATGGCCTTCATGGGCATTATCTTCAATAACAAACGCACATCTCTGGTTAATCTGATTTTATTCCAGCATCCAAGTATTTACAGATACTAAAACCACTTTTTGGGCAGATTATTTTCCACACTTATTAAGTGAATATATTGAGTACAGAGTTACTGTTTGTCCAATTCCATGTGTTCTATTCAAATGCCGGGGGGGGGGGGGGAGGGGGGGGGGTAACCCCACAATTTGAAAAGGTAGGGGTGTGGTGGCCTCCCAAATCTGAAAAGCCATAACCCTAATAACTCAAGTGGCTTATGAAACTGAGGGGCTTGAGGATTGATAACTGCCCTCTTCAAAAATGGGGGTCTGGAACTGGAATTTCAACATGAAATGGGGGTGTTGAGAATGAGAACTGACGCCTTAAATTAATTAAATGGGGGTCCCTAGGAACTGTCAGATGAAATGAAATTGAGAGTTTTAAGAAATAACCATCGTCGCTACCACTTATGACAGTAATAAACAATGGCTCGGGGAAATATCAAATCATGCATGACGCTCTCACTTGGGACGTGCCTAATATCACTCCACACGCCGG
>JZLH01S0137925.1:13047-24217 GCA_001188425.1 Eucidaris tribuloides
CAAAATATAGGAGCTAGAAACTCAGTTTTAGTGGAATTATAGTGACCGTTAGACTCTGATTTGAGTTTTTTTCTCGCGAGAAAACAATTCCTACCATAGAACGTACACTAAACGGCTATTGCTTTTCTTTCACATTTTTCAAATTCTAGGCAACTACTGCCCCCCAAATTTCACAGACATGCCTTTCATCAATAGCCTAAGGGCATGGGCTATCTTTTCCTTGTCTGCGGGGATGTTTGCAAATGAGATCCACTGCCTTTAAGATTAAAAAACAAACAAAAAACTGCTGCTTGCTCCAAACAAACTAGCATGTGCCAAAACATTAATTAGTATAAAATGAAGATCAAATGAAATATTTTCAAAGAGAATTTCCATTCCTATTATTGTTCATAACGAAACTACGTGTTTTTATCATGACATCTCTGCCTTCCAACAAGTCTTGCTCACTGATTCCTATGGATCCGTTTAATTTAGACAGATGTTCTTTATCTTTTTAACACACTACAACAAAAATCAGAGTTGTAATTAGCGCCAGAATAGACCACAAAGCGAATTTTACAACTGAAAATTTCAATTTTTTCCAAATATATATTTTGTGTTTTAACAATCAGAAATCCCCATTCAAAAAGGATTTGCTCAACTTACATTACATTACGAAACTGGACTGTTTGGAACCGAAATTTTCCTAGACTGTAAATTACAATGCATCATTTTAATCAAGTGGGGGTATGAAATGACACACACACACAGCCATATGGGCGTAAATCCGTTCCGAGGAGTGGGGGGGGGGGATGATCGATGAAATTTCCAAATTTTGGCCCAAAATTTTTGGGGACACCCCAAAATCAAGGGCTATTTCTTGAAAAGGGGACACCTACAACGTGCAAAAATAAGACTATATCTACCCTAAATATGGCATATAGCTTTTATTGTGATTACATTTAGACCTTTCACATAATGTGTTCTTGATCTTCTTGCTGTAATATAAAAACACTCATTAGATTTTGCAGGTGGATTTTCATGGCCTATATCAATGAACGAGCGAGCGAAGTGAGCGAGAAACTTTTTAGGACCTGTGAGAATGCATGGTGTCTAATAACATCTTGTAAAAGTGGAAAATGTTTCTGAAATGTATCAAATTCAGAGACTGAAAAGACCTCCAAACATAATATACAAAAAAATGACGAGCGAGCGTAGCGAGCGAGCCTGAAAAAAAAATTAAAGTAAGTTGCTCTAAGTCGTTTCAAATTCGGGGCACAAAGTAAAGAGGAAAAGGAGGCATTTAAAAAAAACAGTATCACTTATACAAAAGGCGGTAGCGGCACCTAAATTAGAACAGGTGCCTCTAAAATGTGAAAAAAAGGCCATTGTTACAGGGGAGGCTTATCAGAGGTGGAAAAATTGACAATTGCTAAAGAAAACGATTGCGCTCCTTATGTCCTCATGTGAAAATATCTGAGTTTGTTTCCTACATTTTGTTGATAATAAGATGTTTAATTAGCAGAGGTGCTGTGGCAAGATTGGTAAGGCGTGTGCCTGACAATCTTGAGGTATGGAGTTCGAGTCCGCCCGGCATTAATGTCCTTCAGCAAGACATTTTTAATCTGCTTTGCTGCTCTCCAGCCAGGTGTATAAATGGGTACCCTGGTCGGGTCATTTATAGCTTCAAGCGCGTAACAGCTGCTTAGCATAAATGTACCTGTCATGACTTTGGGGTAATAATAATATAGAGACGTGCGATAAGCTACGTGTGATGCGCTATACAAGAACGTGTTATTATTATTATTATTAATAATAAGGCCTACATTTTGCGTTATCTGTGCTCTGAATAGGGATATGGATAGAATACCCATTTGGACCATTGGGAAACACGTTAGTAATGAACAGGGGAGATATTACACTGGAAACATCAGGATATTCAGATAACAACATCTTTAGCATTTAAAGAAATATATATAAATATTAGTAATAATTGAATAAACACAAAAAACACTTATTGAAAAGTGGAGGTATATTTGTACAGAACATCTCCCTCCTTTCCGAAAAGAGGTGGGACATATCCCTCAATCCCCCTCCTCCCAATTTCCCAATTTACGCCAGTGTTCTTTAATTTGGGCAGTTGGGATTGCTGGTCTCTGCATGTCTGCCAGTATAATACTTAATTCTAAAACCAATGTTTTGAATAAATATATGTTAAAAGTAGGAAATATACACATTTTCAAAATGGTCGATTATAACTATCATGCAGTACAGACTACCTTGAAAAATGAGGCCATACGCAGGAATTTTCCGGGCCGAAATGTTCAAATTATTGAGGGAAAGTGCAAGCGAGGGAGCGAAGCGACCGAGCCAGGAGCTTTGATTTTTTTTTTAAATTAAAATTGGACGATCTTAAGCATTTAAAGGCACTTCAGGAGAATTTCTCACTATACTGTATAGCAATTTTATCAATGATTAATTAATAAAAAAAAATATTTTTTTTTTCTCGAAAAGTGGTGTTGGGGGGGGGGATGATTGTACCGGCCATTTCCCCTGCCTCGAAAAGTGTGTGTGGGGGGGGATATAACCCCCGCATCCTCCCGGGATTTACGCCAGTGCACACAGCACACGCAGATCTCCACAACACCCACACATGTGACACACACACACACACACGCACACACACACACACACACACACACACACACACACACACACACACACACACACACACACACACACACACATACCAACTTAAACAACCCACACTAACTACACACGTAAAAACACATACATGGGACTACATGACATCTGAATTTTTCTCTCCCCTGTTTTTTGTCATTTCTCCTTTGTTTTTGCCAACTCTTTTGGACCTTTTGCAGCAAAGCCAAAATCCAAGGTTATAAGGTTGGTTGAATTAGGTCAAGTCAATACTGCTCTCTGATTGGTCCTTTCCCAACGAATGTGGATGTAACATTAGATCTAACCTTTTAGAACCGAACTAAAATGGATATAGTACCTTTCGGAAACGAACTTATTTTTAAATGCCTTTTTTTTACAACTTTGCAAGGGATGTAGGGGGCTAGTGCATTAAAGCTAGCGCCTGGATGTAGTACCTTTTCGAAATGAGCTCTTCAAATGTTGAACATTGAAAAGCAAAGTATCTTTTCTCAATATAGTAGGGGGCCTATGTTAAAAAAGGGTGATTTTATGAAGTTCAAGTTAATTGTTGGCAACATGCATAAACGTATTCTACTGGGTCTGACTATTCAGAAAAAAAACCGATGTTGCCATTTTTTATGTTGACCTTGGGTGACCTTAACACAAGGTCAAAGGTCAAAGTGGTCATACATCGTCCAAAGTATATCGACCTTGATATCAAAATGTGGCAAATTTCGCAAGAAGCAAGTGTATTATGTTTATTTTGTTATTTGACCTTTTGTTTTCTTGTTATATGCCAATAACCTTATTACAGACCATATTGAAAACTTACGCGCATCTGCTCCGAACGCAGCCGCGAATCCCGTTTAACACGGGAAATGAACATCAATAACAGCGCTTTTTGATGTTCCGGCCGTGATTGCTTAAAATAGGGAAAGTTTCTCAAAAATCTTCGGACGGATTTTGAAAGTTTAAAATGTTTTGCTTAAGATGATACCAAATTCACTGTTATTCTAATAGAGGAAACGGTAGTAATTTTGACTTTTAAATTTCCCCTTTTTCAGATTGTCAATGGGGATTGTGTCATTTTCCCCCATTTTGGGGGGTGGTTGACACACTCAATGGCCCGTCAAATATTACTGGAGCGTCATATAAAAAAATCTTCGGACGGTTTCTGAAGCTAGACATTTTCAGCATTAAGTACTTATACCAATGATATTTATTCGTCGAGGGGAAACGGTAGTAATTTTGGCATGAAATCAGGCATAGTTTTCTCATAAGTTCGGGTTATGACGTATTGCGACCACGCGTGCATGCACTCAGCGCGTGAATGCGACGCGCGCCATTGGTCAAATAGGTGCGTCTGGCGAGGCAACTTGACACGTGCAGCCGGCCAATCAGTAAGCGTGAATTTCTACCCCCATAATTACGCCCGAATTGCCCCTCCCCCGGGGGGGGGGGGTACTTGCCTACTAAGGTAAACGGGAGTGTGCCGCTCTAATAGGTTGACTTTTTCGCCAAAATCCTTAAACATTGGTCGGTTTTGGGGGAAAAAGAGTCCTTAACATGGGTCACGATATTGAAATTTTACGATTTAACATACATATTTTCGCCTATTCATCGCTAAACATGCTAAAAAAATGTCACTTTTCTTCATAAACCCAATAATATGTACCACTTTCCGCCAAATGACCCTAAAAGGTCGGTGTTTTTCGACTCCGCGGCACACCCCGTCGAGCAAATCTGGAGTACCCCATCCCCCCGGAAATTGCCCCATCTAGTAGCAGTACATACCGATATGTTTCCTTAAACTTGCCGCGAATATGTTTATATGGAATGAAAGGTCACTACTAAAAGAGGATATATTTCCCTTCATTTAGTGTCAAAATTGTGGAGAGGTAAATTTGATTTACAATTGCTAATAACCCATTGAAAGTTGCTTAAGGAATTTTTTGTTTCGTTATTTTCGAACGATTATTCATCATTTTTTCACACAAAAAAATAAAGCTTGCTTTGCGATTGATTCTTTGAATTTTTCCTGCAAAATTGATACATTGTTCAGTTTATAAAGCCAAGGTAAACCGAAATATCATTGATTTGAATATGCTTACACGCGCGTATAGCTCACGCTGGTGACATGACTGCTCTCGGCTCGTGTAAAACCAAATGCGCGTTTTGGAGCTTAGCTTTCAATATGTGGTCTCTAGTTTGGACTGGTAAAGGCAAATTTATGCAAATTATTGTCTTTAATTAGGTTCTTTTTTGCATATAACAAGAAAACGAAAGGTCAAATAACAAAATAAACATCATTAGCTTGTTCCTCGTGAAATTTGCCACATTTTGATACCAAGGTTGATATAGCCTACTTTGGACGATGTATAGCCACTTTGACCTTTGACCTTGTGTTAGGGTCACCAAAGCTCAAAATTAAAAATGGCAAACAGTTTTTCTGAATAGTCAGACCCAAAGGAGTAGAATACGTTTATGTTGCCAACAATTAACATGAACTTCACAAAATTTTGCATAGCCCCCGGGCCTACCAGTAATCGTATTTTCCCAACTGACTTTTTCTATATAACTATCGAATACAGCTATTTTTTCCCCTTTTCTGTATTTTAATATAAAGTTGTTGTTGAATTACATTGCAGTATACAAGAATTGTATAAAATATGAATTGAACTTTGGCAGAGGAATATTATGCAAGAGAGTTACAGAGTAGATAAGATAAAATGTGCCAACCAATTAAGGTGAGCAACAGAAACTTGGGACGGCCAATCAAGGCAAGCCCAAAATTACATATTTACATGTACCAATAATAGTTAGGCTAATGTCCATTGAGTCCAGAGTGGCAGAGTCTTAGATAATCAAATGCGATTTTTTATCGTGCGCGGGTGAAGTCCGGTGATCGCGGTTCATGAAGACAGAACGTGGACGATGCGGTGTGCAAAGATGATGTGATGTGAAAAGGGCTCTCGACGAGTTGTGTCAGTGATAGACTGGGGCTAGGCTCGTGGTCGAAGCACTAGATGAGTGAGGAGACGAACTCGGAGACTTGAGGATGCGACGCTTCGGATTTGGGGCTGATCAGAGCCGTGCGGAGGTATAAATAAAGATGATGATGATGAAGAAATCTCGACCAGCAATTAAGAGTTGTCATGCAAGGAGATAATCAAGATGAGAGTCAGTGACAGGACAGTGGGTCGCCTGGGATGATGACTCGGTGCTGGATATATTCTCGATGCTCGTACGTAACAAGTCGTAATATGATGTCGACAGTCTAAAAATGTGCGATGATGGTAACGATACTAAACTGACAATGTCTCTGGACCGGAAGTTCGGGCGGAGTGCGCCTGGGCCCGGGGAGTGCGACTACTGCCGGTGGATACATCGCAGCTAGCAGACCATAGCCATAGGCCTATGTGATGCACAGATTAATAAGACGTTGATCAGGAGATGGTGTTGATGTGACTTGCCATTAAATGCGGGAGATATAACTGTGGTTACATGTGACGTTAGATGTTGCATGAATACAGATATTGACCAGTGTACAGCCGATCCTGGGCCCTGGGCTGTGATGCGACAAATGGCATTTGCACAGATAACGTTGGGTCGTTTACATGTTCCTGTAATGCTGGTTATGAACTGAACAGTGATGGAAGTAAGTAAACTGGTATAATCAAGATATTTAGATGACTGTGTCCGGGGGGGGGCACTTAGTATAATTGTGTGATACGTACATGTATGTGCCGCGGTTGAGACCCCCATTTTCAGCCCAAATTTCCGTTCCAGAGCATCTCAATTTCAGAAGTGACAGACAAATTTTGATTTTTCCAGTTCCAGAGACCCCCAAATTTGCCGTTTCGCCTCTGAATTTTCGCTCGGCTGTGCTGCTTCGCGGCGCGGCCGAGCCGGAGCATTGCCCTTTCAGCACGGCGCGCCAACGGCACGCCAGAAATTCGCCGTACTCTAGTTCCAGAGCATAGCATTTTGATGTTTTCTGAAGCCTTAGGGGCCTATCTGCCTACACCTATCAATTGTAAGACGCACCCCTCGACCCCCGGGAATGGTGCGTCATGGGTGGGTCATTTACCGACAAATAATGACGCAGGGTACCGTCAAGGAAGCATTTGGTCCGTCACAGCATGTGCATGGGGTGCGTCAGTTTGCATACGTTTATATAGGCCTAGGCACAGTCATTGTAAGAAAATGGTCCGTCATAGTCGAGACACACAGGTGCGTCATGGTATATGAAAATCCGACTCACGTTTGACAAGTGAGCACATTCCGGGGTCGAGGGGTGACGTCTTACAAATTGATAGTGTTACTAGCCTCCAGTTCCAGGGACCCCCATTTTTTGCTCAAGCCCGTTCCAGGTATCACTTTGTAAGTCGAGTGGCCCCCCCCCCCGGGGGGGACTGTGTAAAAGCTACTGAGAAAAGGAGAAAAGTCATCACATGCGGACGGGTGCACGTGCAAGCGGGCGGTGTCGTCAGCTCACGGCGCGGCGCTGAGTGCTGACTGCTTACCTCGACGGCCCGCACGTATACGTGTGTCGCTAGACCGAAGGCTTCAACCTCTGTATCGCGTCCGTGGTCGTTTTTCAGTACTTCTCAGACTATCTTGACAGGTATGCGCGAATACAGATCAGCGCATATACCTGTCAAGATCGTCTGAGAAGTACTGAAAAACGACCACGGACGCGATACAGAGGTCGAGGTCTAACAGTTAGTGTGTCGCGTGCGGGCCTCGTCGATACTAATTTCCGTCTAGTGTACCGTGTTGAAGTCCCGGTTGAAGTAAAATATCGGTCACTTTTTCCTGTAACTTACCCCAGTCAACACTGTGAAATGAGTTCATTCACACCCAAAAATGTATTCTACCTCTGTTCGATAACAAACGTTGTTTCAATATAAGCTTCTTCTTCCAAAAAGGGGAGATATTTTCTGCGACGTCTCGTGGTTATTAGCAACACATTCGCCATGTTTTTCCGAAGATATGAGTGTATTGCGCATGCGCAAAATGAGTTGGCTAGCGGCGGTAACAGGCCGCGCCGCTAGTCACCGCACCGCCGCGCCGGTCGGCGACAGGATGTAGGATCGGACGTCTCTAGCTCTCGTCGATGCGGCGCAAGCGCGGTGTGTAGCGGCCTTCTTTAGGCTACAGACCTGGCAGAGACGAAACGCAGATAAAGTAAAAATGTCGCGGTTTGGAGATGTGGGGTAGTATTTAGATAAGTTTTGGATTTCGATTGTTTGACTATATATTAAGAGGTATGTTACATTAACAAATTTACCTGTTTTAATGTCAGAATGGGCAGAAAAGTTAGTTTATTTCAGCAAAGCTATAACTCTGGCATCGTTCCAAAAGAATGGAAGTACGCCCTGGTAATACACCCATTCATAAATCTAGTGACAAGTGTAATCCAGGTAACTACAGACCCATCTCTTTGACCTGCATCTGCAGTAAACTAATGGAACACATAGTTCTTAGCCATATTTCAAGACATGTAGCTGCCTACAACATCCTAGTAGACGACTAACATGGGTTCCGGCAGAAACTGTCTACCACCACTCAGCTTATCTCTGCAACCCACGACTGGGCTCATACCTTGCAACGCAGAGGGCAAACAGACGTTATCTTCCTTGATTTCCAGAAAGCGTTTGACCGAGTACCCCACAACCATCTTCAGACCAAACTCGAGTATTACGGCATAAAAGGGAACACTCGCAAGTGGACGATGTCACTGCTTTCCAACAGGCAGCAAGCGGTTGTCGTCAATGGTTCTCGATCATCTTGGATGCCTGTAACATCTGGGGTACCCCAAGGATCAGTGATTGGACCAGCCCTCTTTTTGCTGTATATCAATGACATCACTACCAACATTCAATCTACAATGTGCCTCTTTGCTGATGACAGTGTCATCTACAGAGAGATTCAGTCTAGGGATGACATATCCATCCTCCAGCAAGATCTCAAAACTTTGTCTGACTGGTCAGCAAAATGGCTTATGGCTTTCAATGTCAAAACATGTGCCTCCCTCACCATCACAAGGAAGAAATGTTTCTTTCAGCACAACTACATACTCACAACGAGACAATACCAAGAGTTGACAGATATAAGTACCTTCGATGGAATACGCACTGTCAACTCATACGCAACTAGTCTAATAAAACCCTTGGCCTACTTAGGAGAACTCTGTCACCATGTTCCCAAGAGGTAAAATCCAAAGCATACATAGCATTGGTTAGACCGCAGCTGGAGTATGGTGCCGAAGCATGGAATCCCTACACTTCAGGTGCTGTGGATGGCCTAGAACAGGTGCAGAAAAAAGCTGCCCGCTTTGTCTGCCGTGATTACCGAAGACATACATCAACTTCAGGTCTTGTCCGCCAGCAAAGCTGGGACCCACTGCACACACGACGTCTCCTGGCACAAAGCACCATGCTCTTCAAAATACAGTATCAACTTGTCAACATCAGTCTCCCACAACTTCATAACTCATGCTCCATACACCAGCAGAAGAGACCACAACCTCAAGCTCTCCATCCCACAAGCAACAATTGACTCCTTCAAGTTCCCCTTCTACCCCCGCACAATCCGCATCTGGAACCAGTTAACAGCCACTGCAGTTTCTGCCCCATGCAACACCTGCTGTTTTCCAGGAGACGGCCCTTCCGACCATCAGAGGGTTGACACCTGTAGGTTCCAGGCTGCTGTAACCCATACAAGAGCATGATTTTACTTGCACCTCTTCACTAGTCTTTATTTGTAAATAGCAATCTCACAGTACACCATTAGTAGACGGCGAGTTGTCACAAATTTGGGGTGTCCTTAAAATTTTCTGTAGATTTTGATTTTTTGTGCTATTTCCCCTATTTTGGGGGTGCTGAACACGAATCCACTTGTTGCCATTTTTCTAAATGACGTCTTCACCCGTTGCCATGGCAACGAATTATTTTCTTTAAAACAACGTGTATTTCTCATTAAACTTCATAAAAACAAGATGTAAATGGCAAAATATATCAATTAAAACACATTTTTTCGATTGATGTAAAAATTCCCATCATCCGATGTCATAGTTACCTCATAACAATGACGGTTGCTATGGAAACGGCTGAAATTTGAGAAAAATAATGATATTCTCAGGAAAAATTATGACAATATGATGTAAATTTAGGAAAAAAATAATCATTTAAGGCTCATAAGACAAATATCCGCATTTTTTGATAATTTTATTAGCTTCATGTCACATCGTTCCTGTTGCCATAGCAACAACATGACAAGAACTGCTTCTAAAAGGAACAATGACTAGCACCTCGTTGAAGAGGGAATTTAACAAGAATAGTTGGGAAAGAAGCACCCTAGCTTAGCCAGCTTTTTGACTTTGTGATTACGATGTAGGTCGACTTTTTCAAAGACAGATTATATCAGAATCTTAATTATTCATGGTCTTAGTTACCTCCCAATTTGACGGTTGCCATGGAAACGCATGCCTAGATTTGGAGAAAAATGATGATATTTTCACGCAAAATCGTGAAAACATATGACGTATATGTATTTTTTTTAAAGTATTTGCATTTCAGGTTAACAACATAACTATCAGCAATTTTTGATAAATTTGTTAAGGCCACATCATTTCTGTTGCCATAGCAACAGCATGATAGAGATGTGTTTTTAATGGAAAAATGAGTATTTCGTCGAAAAAAATCCCCCCTACCCCCAAAACAAATGTGTAGAAACTTGTGCTTAGTCAGCTTTCTGACTTTCTGATTACGATGCACCTTTTGAAAGTCTGATTCAGTCAAAACCTTTATTACTCATGGTCATGGTTACCTCCCAACATGAGTGGTTACCATGGAAACGCCTAATTTTTGAGAAAATAATGATATTTAAAAAAAAATCATGAGAACATAACATATTTTTTCAAAGTATTTGGATTACAGATTAACAAAATGACTATCAGCAATTTTTGATAATTGTGTTCATGCCACGTCATTCCTGTTGCCATAGCAACAACACAAGAACTGGTTTTTAATGAAAAATGAATATTTCGTCGGAAAAAAAACAAATATGTAAAAACTTGAGTTAATTCATTTTTGTTAAAAGTCTGATCACAATTAAAACCTTAATTATCCATAGTCATGGTTACCTCCCAATCAAACGGTTGCCATGGAAACGCCTAAACTTTGAGAAAATTATGATAATGACGTACATGTACTTTTGAAAGTATTTGCATTACAGGTTAACAAAATGACTATCAGCAATTTTTCTATAAATATGTTCATGCCACATCATTCTGTTGCCATAGCAACAGCATGGTAGAAATGGGTTTTTAATGGAAAAATGAGTATTTTGTAGAAAAAATCCCCCTAAAAACAACAAATTTGTAAAATTTTGATTTTAGTCAGCTTTCTGACTTTCTGATTATGATGTACCTTTTGAAAGTCTGATTCAATCAAAACCTTAATTATCCAAGGGCATGGTTACCTCCCAATATGACAGTTGCCATGGAAATGCCTAATTTTTGAAA